>ML423874.1:0-27958 GCA_005239525.1 Nicotiana knightiana
TATGCTTAGAATCTTCTGGCTCTGATACCAAAATATTACGGTGGATATGATATTTCGATAAAACATAAACAATACAATACGTTGATAGATCTAATAATTAACCTTAGCGAAAAATCTCATGAAAATAATAAAAGCATACTAAGAAAACTAGAAATTGTAGAATCATTATAAATTAAACATAGAAAGATTTTAGAAAAATTAGAACAAAATTTTGATTTCCTAAAATCTCAAGAACTAGAGATAGGCAAGAAAATACAATTCTTAGTTAATAAGTTTAACCTCGAAAAAAAAAAATATATATATATATATATTCTTATTCAATCATATAAGTGTTTAGTATTGTTTAATGGTTATTCTATCATTTCAATTGGTTTTTTATATATAAGGCAATTCGCGTAAGTTCAACTATTTAAGTTAGTATTCAATTTTATGTGTTTATTGTATTATTGCAATTGAAATGCTAAAATCTAAATAGAATTTAAAGCATTAAATATTATGACTTCTTACCTACGTTAAATATGAGTTTAAAATATTACGGTGGATATGATATTTCGATAAACGATAAAATTGTTTTTCTGTTCTTTGAATAGAGGTTTGCTTAAGAAAGTTGTTTTCTTATAGTTTGTACTGTCCTACTCGGTACTTACTCACCTCTTCTTTCTCAATTAATCATGTAAATCTTATGAATTATTTCTCTGATTTTGTTTTTCCCCCTTTTTTTTAAAAAAAAAAAAATATATATATATATATATATATATATTTCAATGAAATTAAATACATATATTTCATAAAACAAAACATAATGTATGTTTGGCTATATATACATTATAAATCAAGTATTTTTAGGAAAAATCATGTATATATCCATATGTTATTTACACTTATTTATATTTACATAGATATTAGAAATATACCATTTATATTTTGCACTAATATAATGTGTATATTTGTATAATTATCCGTATATAAACAATACACGTGACATATTTTTTTCTATATACATATTAATGACATGTTAATATTTTAGATTAATTCTTGTGTAAAGTATTTGCAAGCAATATAATTCGAATAATACCAATATAATAATGATATCATCGGTCATAGGTGTATCATATTAGTTATTACGTACGCATTCGTACTATTAATGGTATACGTTGGGAGAATATATGGCGGTTGACTAGGGTAAAATTTGCTTAAGAACATCTTGCTATATTTTTCACGATACTTCATCATTCCCTATCTACGTTACTTGTGTTGAAAATTATTTTACGTTTCTTTTAATTCAGATAAACTGTTACTAAAATTTATACCAACATGAAATTTTAACCTTTCACTTAATAGAATCTAAATTTTTTGAATAAATATATATCAAAGAGAAGAGAGAAATTGTGACAATTAAGAGCCCTGATTTGTGACTTCTCTTGACTAATTGATTACGCCCATAATCTTTCTAACATGCTAACATTGTTAAAATAATATGCTATTTTTGGAATAGGAGCCGTAGCGTAACTGGTAAAGTTGTTGCTATGTGACCAGGAGGTCACGGGTTCAAGTCGTGGAAACAGCCTTTTGTAGAAATGCAGGATAAGGCTGCGTACAATAAATCCTTGTGGTTCTGCCTTTCCCCAGACCTCGCGCATAGTGAGACCTTAGTGCATGGGGCTGCCCTTAAATAATTATTAAAAAGTGCTTAGCAGTGTAGTTTTCTTTTTCTTAAAATGTTTGCACATCTACCCACTTCGGAACAACTTGAAACATCCGGTGTAAATGTTTGAAGTTGAACTTCTGCCATATATGTAGGGGTGACAAATGGGCGGGTTGAGCTAAATTTGGGCTGGTCAAGTGGGTTAGGTCAATAAATGGGTCATTGCTCAATCCAACCCAAAGTGTACTTGGACTAAGATGGACTGGGTCAAGATGGACTAAACAATGAGTCATACTCCAACCCGCCAAACTTGACCCAAGTTTTAGAACCATTCTCATCTTGCATAAAAAAGCCTTTTACCTTAAAATGTGTAAGTTAAACAATATTTTGCGGGTGGGGGTGGGTGAGTGGTGCAGAAAAAAAAAAAAAAAAATAGAAAACAGAAAATTAAAAATACAAAAAAAAAAGTAAAATTTTTTTTGAGGGGGGTGGGGGTAAGGGTGTAAGATGTAGGTGCAGAAAATCTAAAATACAAAAAAAAAGGTTAAAAAAAATTGAGGTTAGAGCGTGCAGAGGGGGGGTTGTGGGAAATAGGGTGGGTGGGTGGCATAGAAAAATTAAAATACAGAAAATTAAAAATACAAAAGAAAAAGTAAAAAAAAAATATTTTGATGGGGTTATCGCGGGGGAGGGGGGGATAGGGGGGATAGGGGGTGGGTGGAGTAGAAACACAAAAAAATACAAAATTGAAATTCAAATTTTTTTTTTGAGGGGGTTTGCGTGGTAGGGGTGAGTGTGTGGTGCAGAAAAATAAAATAAAATTTGGGGCAACTAAGTAAATTTTTAGATAAATTGGGTTGAGATTCCTTTGTTTGGGGTGAATTTTATGGGTTGTATTTGGGCTGCTTAATGGGTCAGAATTGGCTATAAAAAATAGGAAAACTACCACTTATGTCCATTTATAAGTAGTTCATTACAAAATTGGCCAATTCATAAAATATTACCAATATTAGCCAAATATACTAACATTAGCCAATTAGCATTTATAGCAAAAAAAATATTAAAATCTTGCTTTATTTTGAGTAGGTGTTATTAGAACAAATTGGGTAGATTTTAAGGAGCTTGGATCTCAGTTTTAGGATGATTTGGTGAAGTTTTAAGGTGGTTTGAATTGAAAATACGAAGTAAAAACTGAACATAAAAAAAACTGAAGTTTTAGGATGTCTTGTGAATGTTTGTCCTCCAGTATGTTATACTGGATGATTATTACAATATATTTGAATTTTGTTTGATTCCAGTATATTTTATGGGAACTCTTTCTTCTCAAGACTTGTTTCTCAGTATTTTATACTGGATGGTTTTTGATTTTGTTTTTTGTTTGTGGGGTTTTGTAATAATAGTTATCCAGTATATTATATGGGAAGTCTGCCATGTGAATGTTTGTCCTCCAATATGTTATACTGGATAATAATTATAATATAATTGAGTTTTTCTTGATTTCAGTATATTTTACGGGAACTCTTTCTTCTGAAGGCTTTTTTCTCAGTATTTTATACTGGATGATTTTTGATTTTGTTTTTTGCTTATGGAGTTTTGTAACAATTTCTGTCCAGTATATTATATGGGAAGTCTGTCATGTGAATGTTTGTCCTCCAGTATGTTATACTGGATGATTATTATAATATATTTGAGTTTTGCTTGATTTTTAGTATATTTTATAGGAACTCTTTCTTCTGAAGGTTTGTTTTCTAGTATTTTATACTGGATAAGTTCTGTTTAGAATAGAGTTTTATTTTATTTGTGATTATTTTTTTTGAATGATTATTTGTATTTTTATATTGTTTTTTATTTTTTATTATGCTCTTTGATTATGTTTCTTCTTTATACCCTTGTATTTGTTTCTGGAGTTTCATTATTTCTAATTAATTTTATAGAGTATATTATACTGGAAGACTACCATATGTAGGCTTTGTTGTTCAGTACTTTATGCTGGATTAGTTCTGTTTTATATACTGGATTTTGATCGTGTTTAGAAATCTAATTTGTAATATGCTTTGTTTTCATGATTTTATAGAAATGGAATCTTCAAGTAGTATATTGAAGGTACATATTCCTGAAATTTTCAAGTTTTTGTCTTAAAATTATATGAAATACTACTTATATGTGTTGTATTTTAATTTTAGGAGGGAGATAGATTTTATGACTTCAAGGAATGGTTTCCAGCTGATTGTTATTGGAAAGGCGATCGAAATTTTAAACAAATTATATCATCCTTTTTGTCCGGAACTCAAATGGATGTGTTGAAGAATAATGTTTTTGGTAAGTTTTTAGAGTTGAATGAAGTGAGTCACTCTGGGAAGTTAACTCATTGTATGTTGCTGTCTCAATTTTTCTACAGGAGCAAAATGGTTTTTAAAGTTTTTAGGCATGATGTAGCATTTACTGAAGAAGATTTCTACACTATTACCGAAACTAAGATTGAGCCATTTGATTATAGTTTCGCGGACTCTAGAGTGAACCGTTTAAAAAAACAGTATTTTCCTGAAATGAAAAAGCGTTTGAAGATAGAGATCTTGTATAAATTTATGCAAAACCGGTGCCGATTGCGTGGTGGTACAGGAGATGATGTATGTGTTGACATCGAGGTTTGTGATGAAGATGCAGTAAAGCTGGCTCAAATTTATTTATTAGAAGCAGTTCTATTGGGTAAATTTGAATGTTGAAATATAAGTGATCATTGTATGAAAGTCATAGACGATGAAGATCTTTTTTGTTTCTTTCCATGGGGCAGTTTCATTTTTTATGAGTTTATAGATAATTTGTTTCATCTTCTAATAACCGAGTCAGTGAAAAAGAAACCAATTGGTAGGATTCCATCTTATACGTCACTTGGATTCCCATTTTTGTTCAACGCATGAATAATGGAAGTCTTTAATGGTTTTCGTCAATTTTTAAATTTGATGACCCAAAGGGTCATCTTATATTTTAGGACTCTATTCTGTGCTCATTAGCCCTAGAACTCAACCTTAGGGCGATTTTTGAAGTGGGAATTCAACACCAAATCATAGGTTTGTATTCTTAAACTCATTTCCTCCAATTTCCATCAACACCCATTAGATTTCTAGTCCTAAATCTTGTTTTTTAAGGGTAGAAATTAAAGATTTTAGGAGAATTGGGGATTTTGTAAATTTTGGAATTTAGACCTCGATTTTGGGTCGGATTCCGAAACTAATTACATATTCAGGCTCGGGGGTGAATGAGTAGACGTATTTTGGTCCGAACCTCAAGTTTTGACCAACCATGCCCAGGGTCGATTTTTGACTTTTTGGGAAAAAATTTGGGAACTCTATGATTGTGCATTGAAATTGATTTTCTTAGTGATAATTGATTGTATTAAGCTAATTATGACTATATACGAGCGGGTTGGAGGTGAATTTTAGAGGGAAAATGGTACTTGAGCAGTGAGTGGCCTGCGGATCGAGGTAAGTGTTGTGTCTAACCTTGACTTGAGGGGTTATGTATTTTTTCCTATTTTTATGTGTTAATTGTTGAGTACAACGTATAAGTGAGGTGAAGAGTACCTATGCGTTGTTGTCGAGTCCTAGCATGCGATTGAGTCTTATTCTTGTGATCGTTGTATTCTTTATTCGTATTGCCCAAGCTTAGACTAGATATTCTTTATGTTGTTATTGTTTTTCGTTGTTTGGGTGAGGAAGAGTGTAAAGCACGGAGGGTACCGTGCCATTTCATATACATTATCATTATAATGTGAGGAAGAGTGTAAAGCACGAAGGGTGATGCCGTGCCATTGTATATTTTTTATCATTATCGTGTGAGGAAGAGTGTAAAGCACGCAGGGTGATGTAGTGCCATTTCATATTCATTATCATTATCATGTGAGGAAGAGTGTAAAGCACGAAGGGTGATGCCGTGCCATTGCATATTTATTATCATTATCATGTGAAGAAGAGTGTAAAGCACGAAGGGTGATGCAGTCCCATTTCACATTCATTATCATTATCATGTGAGGAAGAGTGTAAAGAACGAAGGGTGATGTTGTGCCATTGCATATTTATTACCATTATCATGTGAGGAAGAGTGTAAAGCATGAAGAGTGATTCTGTGCCATCTCATATTAATTACCATCGTTTCTGTCATTTATTATGGTGAGGATGAGAGTAAAAGCACGAAGGGTGAAGCCGTGCACTTGTTTATGCTATGTTTTAATATTTCTATTGGTGCAAAGTATGTTGTTGTTGTGTTTCTTTACTGTTACCATTCTCATGATCTCGTACGCCCCCCAGCATGTTCTCCCCCTCTCAGTATTGTCCGTGTAGCTTCTATTATTTGTTATTATGCCCGTACTTTATTTAACTGCATAGGTTTATGTTGTCGCCTTGTCCTAGCCTCATCACTGCTTCGTCGAGGTTAGGCTCGGCACTTATCAGTACATGGGATCAGTTGTACTGATACTGCACTCCGCACTGTTCTGTGTAGATTACGGTACTGGACCGAGTTGATCCCGTGTGGAGTTGCTGACTTCAATCCCACTGGAGACCCAAGGTAGGTCTGCCGACATTCGCAGACTTTGGAGTCCCTTCTAGTGATTTCAGTTTATTGTTTCTTTTATTCGAAAATAATTATATTTTTTCCCTTTAGCCAGTATTTGTAGTAAATTTTAGAAGTTCGTGAATTGTGACACCAGACTCTTAGGTAGTTGTGTATGATAGTTGGGTTATTATGAACTTCCGCACTTCTTTAATCTTTTATGTTTTAAATTATTGTTATTTAGTGAATTGCTTAAAGAGTTAGTGTATTAAACCTCTGATTGTTGGCTTGCCTGGAAACTGAATGGTTAGGCGCCATCACGGTCCCGGCGGTGGAAAATTTGGGTCGTGACAATAGGTATTAGAGCACTAGGTTGCTTAGGTCTCACAATTCACGGACAAGCTTGGTATAGTTTGGGAAATCGGTATGGAGACATCTTTACTTATATCCCAGAGGCTATAAAGTTAGGAACAAGTTCACTTTTATTCAACTCTGTCGTGCGATTCTTGTTATCTCAATACTGATTGAACTCTTCTATTCTTATTCTCTCGCAGATGGCGAGAACACGTACCGCTTCTTTCGCTGATCAGCAGCCGGATCCTCCAGCAGCAGCTCCTACGAGGGGCAGAGGTCGAGGCCATGCCAGAGGCCGAGGCAGGGGAAGGGCTCAACCTAGAGCCCGAGCAGCATCCCCAGCTGTGGAGCCTCAGGTAGAGTTCGATGAGGAGGTTCCAGCTTAGACTATTCCTGCCGGACCAGCTCAGGTCCCGGAGGGGTTTATTGCCACCCCAGTGCTTCAGGATGCTTTGGTCCAATTAGTGGGCCTTATGGAGAGTGTGGCCCAGACTGGCGCATTCCCCATGGCACCAGCCGTATCTTAGGCTGGAGGAAGAGACCAGACTCCTGCTACTCACATTCCGGAGCACATGGCTCCAGTTTCAGACTCCAGCATCTTATCCAGTTGGAGTAGTTCAGTCGGTTGCTCCGGCACAGCCCGGTGATGGGTCACCTATGTCTTCTGAGGCCTTATGAAAATTGGATAGGTTTACCAAGATCTTTCGAGTTCATTTCAGTGGTACTACTTCCGAGGATCCCCATGAGTATCTTGATAGCTGTCACGAGGTTCTTCGGAACATGGGTATATTGGAGACCAATGGGGTCGACTTTGCGGCTTTTCAGATGATTGGTTTCGCCAATAAATGGTGGAGGGATTATTTATTGACCAGACCAGCTGGGTCGCCTGCTCTTACTTGGGACCGGTTCTCACATCTCTTCTTAGAGAAGTTTCTACCTATCACCTTGAGAGTGGAGCGTCGCCGTCAGTTTGACCGCCTCCAGCAGAGGAGCATGATTGTTACTCAGAACGAGACTCATTTTGTGGACTTATCCCGTCATGCTATTCTTTTGTTTCCCACAAAGAAAGAGTGGGTGAGGAGGTTTATTGAGGGTCTTGCTCAGCCTATTAGATTGCAGATGGCTAAGGAGAAAGGGAGCGATATTTCCTTCCAGGATGCGAAAAATGTGGCCAGACGAGTCGAGATGGTTCTAGGATAGGGAGGTCAGGGGTCAGACAAGAGACCTCGTCATCTGGTGGATTTAGCGGTGCCTCATCTAGGGTAAAGGGTACTTATGGTAGAGGCCATCCTTCCTAGCCAGTTCATTCAGCACTCTAGGCATCCCACGGTGCCCCAGGTGGTCGTGGCTCTTATATGTCTTATTCTGATCAGCCAGCCTACAGTGCACCACCAGCTCCTATCAGAGGCACCTTGCTAGATATTGCCCTCGTGCGTCGAGCATTTCACAACATCAGAGTTCTCGTTCCATGGTTTCGGAACTAGTAGCTGTACCGTCTGCTCAGCCAGCTAGAGGCAGGGATCAAACGGTTAAAAGTAGGGGTCAGATTGTTAGAGGTGGAGGTCAGTTCGTTAGAGGTGGAGGCCTGCCAGCTAAAGGCCGTCCCAGGGATATGATTCAAAGTGGTGGGGCCCATCCCCGATGTTATGCTTTCCCAGCCAGACCTAAGGATGAGTCATCCAATACTGTCATTACAGGTAATGTTTCAGTTTGCAATAGAGATGCTTCAGTTCTATTTGATCTGGGGTCTACTTACTCCTATGTGTCATCTTTTTTTGCTTCATACTTGGTTATACCTCGTGATTCCTTGAGTGCCCCTGTATATGTGTCCACACCGGTGGGAGATGCTATTACTGTACGTGTGTATCGTTCGTGTGTGGTCACTATTGGGAGTCTTGAGACCAGTGTAGACCTTTTGTTCCTTGATATGGTGGATTTCGATGTTATGTTGGGCATGGATTGGTTGTCACCCTATTATGATATCTTTGATTGTCACACCAAGATAGTGACATTAGCCTTTCCAGGGTTGCCTCGATTAGAGTGGAAGGGACTCCTGGCCATTCCTCCAGCAGGATCATTTCTTATATGAAGGCTCGGCGTATGGTCGAGAAGGGGTGTTTGGCCTATTTGACTTATGTTCGTGATTCTAGTGCAGAGGGGAAGAACTCCTATTTGCCATTGTGCTAATTGTTCTAGGTATGGAACACTTGCCCAATTGATTTGCTTGGAAACCCCACAAATAGAATCACGAAAACGCTCGTCACCTCACATATGTATCACCCCACATGTAGCACTAGTGCTAAGTTTTCAAGGTGAAGTACACTTACCCAAGTGATTTTCTTGGAAACCCCACAAAGAATTGCTCAAAATCGAGCTCTACAAGTCAAAATGTGATAAAAATGGTCTAACCCTCGATTTGGGATTATGTCTACCTGCCCAGGTGTTTATGTATCGTGAACGCGGAGATACGGTCACGTTCACGAAGAAGAAAAATCAAGGCTGTTCAGTTTGGTCATCACGAACGCGACAACAAGCTCACGAACGTGGAGAAGGAAAAACCTGATGGCTCTCCACTGGCCTACACGAATGCGAGGATAGGCTTGCGAACACGAAAGAGGGAAAAACATAAGTACGCGTTCGCAGACAGAAGAATGCGAACACGTAGAAGGAATTGTCACCAGTGCCTAGGGCCTGGTCTGTACTACGCAAACACGGAAGAAAGTACGTGAACACGAAGAAGGAGAAGGTTGACTTTCGCGATCGTGATGAACAAATAATCCCTCGTCCAAGATTACTCATCGCGAACACGGAGGAGCAGACACGAACTCGAAGGAGAAAACCAGATAACAAATATTAGCAGTCCAAAAATAAAAGGAAATGGCCCGTAGCCCATCCGAAATACACCCGAGACCCCCGGGACCCCGTCTAAACATATGGACAAGTTCTATAACCTCTAATCATCATCAAAATAACCTCTAAAACCATGAATCGGACGCCAAAACTCATGAAGATCAAACTTAAACTTCAAGAACTTCTAGAATCGCAATCGAGCGTCCGAACCATATCAAATCAACTCCGATTGGCCTCAAATTTTGCACACAAGTCACATTTTCCATTACGGACCTATTCCAACTTCCAGAATCAGAATCCGACCCGGATATCAAAAAATCCACTTCCGATCAAACTTCTCAAAATCCAACTTTTGCCATTTCGAGACTAATTCAACTACGGACCACCAAATTACAATCCGGTCGCGTTTCTAAGTCCAGAATCACCTCAGGAGCTAACAGAACTAACAAAACTCCATTCCAAGGTCAAATTGTAAAAAGTCAAACTTGGTCAACTCTTCCAACTTAGGCTCAAATCTTGAAGTTTATTCTTCCAAATCAATTTTGGATAACTTGAAAACCAATACAGACGATTTACGCAAGTCATAATACATCATGCGGCGATACTCGATCTCTCAAAACACCGAGCGAAGTGTAGATACTCAAAATGATATATCGTGTCGTTACATCCTCGAGTCCTCCCAAAGATATTAAATCATGATTTAACCTTACTAAGCACAAACCAATGATGATCCCACGTCACCCTGCTCCACATAAGCCCACCAACACAACGCCATTAGAGATCCTCGTTTCAACCTTAGTCCTTAAACCTTAAAACCCCATTTTTATCATCCAGAATTCATTACAAGACCCGAATCCCACATCGACACATTGTACAAGTTTGAACCAGCTGTACCAAACCATGACCATAACCCAAGATGTAATCACACGACGTACCCCATCACTTCAATACTCACAGTAGGAACTGCTGACCACCATTACTGCCCAAAAACAAATCCGGTGCTGATATCAAACCTATACCGATTAGAACCTCGTTCAAGAACCTTCATACCCCACCGATGATGAAAGAAAAATGCATAACCGCTTAACCACTCATCTGGTCAATAAACCAAGAAAACTCACTCGTCCAACCAGAGCCATTGCCTAAATCGTCAACAAAATATAGTGTTATTCTTCCAAAACTTCCTCATCCCAATACCATAGCGCAAATCTTAGGTCTAGAAACCTCATCTCAGCCAATATAAGAAGCCACACCGACAAGTATCAACAATAATCATATGGAGCCCCACATAACCCGGATTCATACACTAACAAGTAATAACTCAGACATGATAGATACCAGAGAAAGCTAAATAAGAATACTACTAAATAAGATAAACAAATAGGGAAGTTTTAGAACTTCACTATGAACTTTTCAAACAAGGTGAAAGCAAAATACACAAAACAGGAATAAGGAGACACATTTCATCACTTTACCATTGCGGCGTGCAACCCGATCCCATCATGTCAATCTTCATAGAGTACCCATCAATCCATAATACTCGGTCTCACTGATCACATGTGCGTTAACATCAAGCACAATAGAGTGCATAAAAATATAACTGTGGGGAAATCATTAGGAACAAACAATACTAGGAAATACAAGCACAACTATGGTGCAATAAGCTAAGCAACATCACAAAGGCCACCTCGCCCATAGTGCCACGAGGCCTAAACTGAATCACCATATGCGTGTGAAGAATCACGATAAGCCTTTGCGTTTGCGTGATCCTATTTACCATTGTTTGCTACATGCGGGGGTGATACATATGTGAGGTGACGAGCTTATATATATATGTGCCAGGGTTAATCATGATCGAAGGTAGATTATGTTATAATTGTGTCTTGTAGAATTTCATAACCTTCTTGCTTCATGCCTCACTTGACTTCTAGATATTGAGAATGTAGTGTTAAATGTTAGGGTCGAGACTTAGACTAATATAGCTTAATCAATTTGATGAAAATTTTTAGAATACATTGATGTGTCTAATTCGGTCATCTCTATGCATAATCATTAATACGTTACTATGACCGATATTTTGAGATGCTAGATTTCATACTTGTGTTGTTGATAAATTGTGGGATTTGTGGAAGTAATTTAATTATATTTCCCTTGAGGATTCATTGAATCATTGTAGCTTGGAAAGCAATGATTGAGAATTTATTTGGAATATTCATTGAACACTCTCCCTAATGTTGTTTATACTTCTTCCTTTTCATTTTATTGAATTTCATATGTTTGGTAAGGAAGATCGTAAAGCACGAAGGGTGATGTCATGCCATTGTTTATATTCATTATCATGTGAGGAAAAGTGTAAAGCACGAAGGGTGATGCCGTGCCATATTATTGAGAGTAAATGCACGAAGGGTGATGTCGTGCCATATTATTGAGAGTAAAAGCACGAAGAGTGATGACGTGCCATATTATTGAGAGTAAAAGCACGAAAGGTGATGTCGTGTCATATTGAGAGTAAAAGCACGAAGGGTGATGCCGTGCCATGTCATTTGTGAGTAAAAGCACGAAGGGTGATGCCGTGCCATTGCATTTATACTTTTATACTTTGGTATCATTGCGAGTTCATGGCACGATGGGTGTTTCCATGAAAGTAAGGACGAGGGACATGCATTATGTTATGTTTTTCTTTTCTTGCAGATATCTTTATGTCTTACCTTGAATTGTTATGGCCGTACTTATGGTTCTTATGTTGCTTATCATCATTGTTCTGTCCTTAATCTCTATCTCAATCGTTGTTGTGTTGCCTATACCTTCTACTTGTTTAACTTGTAAACATGTCTACTTCCTGTTGTTATGATTGCATCCATGTCATATCCATTTTGTTGCACTTACGTACAGGTCTTCTTCTATGTTGCCTATTCATGCTCTACTTGTTGCATTATAAAGAACATGCGCCCCACGCCCCTTCTCTTATTTGTTATATCTATATTCACGCCTGTCATTGCTTCTATGCTCTCTGCTTAGTTTATTACTGATGTTCTTATGTACGTTCTCGTTTATTATTACTGTTAGCGTATCTCCGTTCTTGTCATTTTTATTATCGGTATTTCTATCATTTTGCTGATACTCTTTTACGCATATATGATGAGGATAAGGTAAATGCACGAAGGGTGTTGCCGTGCCGTTAGATTTGATGTCTTGAGTGCGTCTCTCACACTATGAAAGTTTCGAGGTGATTTTTTGTGGTTCATGGGTTTTCGTTCTAAGGAAAAGGTTGGTCGAGATGCTGGAAACTGTTGAATTGTGATTCTTTATGGTACTATGTTATTGCTCTGAACAGTCGTGTCGTGAACTTTATGCTATTGTATTGTGATATAATTATATTGCTAGTTTACATTATAGTGTTATCAATAAGTATCTTTTAACTAAAAAGTCACGTCACTACTTCGACGAGGTTAGACAAGATGCTTACCAATACATGATGTCGGTTGTACTGATACTGCACTTTTGCACACTCCGTGCAGACTATTAGAGCGGAGCTGCTCGAGAAGTGAGGAGCTGACCCTGAAGATGTTCGTGTATTCTGGATAGAAGCTGCCACATGTTCTTGGTAGTTTTAATCATTATTAATATGTTCATGTGTTTTCAAACATATCGTCTGATTATTTATATTAGCTTTGTAAATTCTAAATCCTAGAAGCTCATGATTCGCACTACCAGTTCTGGAGTAAATTTGAAAAAGTTCAGACAATCCTATTTTAGTTTCTTATATATTCTTTCGGCTTGTATCTATTGTTAGTTGGCTTACCTAGCTGGTCGAGTTAGGTGCCATCATGACTTGTGATTTTGGGTCGTGACAAAGCTAGTCGAAAAAAGGTGAAGACACATGTTGATAAGGTTGTTAAGGTGATTAACTAGTTTGGTGCTTTTTTTTCAGTGTCGATTTTGTTGGTACAATAATATATTGTATGTTAACATTATTTATTCATTGTTATAGGTTATTAATGAGAAGCTTGATATTGTTTTAAAATTCATTGAAAGTTTTAATTAAGGAAGAAAATAGAAATATCTTCATAGGTTGTTGAATGATGAAGATGAAAGGAATGAATTAAGAGATTCTTCCAGATTTTCAAAGGAAGAACATGACAAAAATAGTGAAGATGGAAATAGTGAAAGTAATGAATCAGGAGACGATATTGATGGAGAGAAATATTCTGATACAGATGTTATTCAAAATTCTTTAGGTGGTGATGCTGGTGGAGAGAATCAAGATTCTGGTCATTTCTCGGGTGACAAACAAGATGAACAGTGCAATAAGGAGTTTGAGGTGACAGGACCTTCAATGCCGTCAACCATGGATATTGATTCAGTTCATGGAGAAAAAAATAAAGAAGTTGAATGTGGTGGTGAAGGTGCAACAGCTGAATGTGGTGATGAAGGTGCATCAACTAAATGTGGTGATGAAGGTGCAGAACTAGTTCTTTCAAGGGAACCAGTTCTTTCAACTGGTACAGATGTTAATGCTATCATTGAAAAAATAGCTGACGGCACATATGATGTTTTTACACCACAGTGCAGTGAAGATATATTGCAAAACAATGCAGCTACATCGTTAATTCCATCAGTCATGGATATTGATTCTGTTCATGAAGGAAGAGATAAAGAAGGTGCAAGAGCTGAATGTGGTGATGAAGGTGCAGCACCAGTTCTTTCAACTGTACAGATGTTGATGCTATCATTGAAAAAAGAGCTGACGGTACATATGATGCTCTTACACCACAATGCAGTGAAGATATATTACAAAACAACACAGCTACATTGTTAATTCCATCGGTCATGGATATTGATTCCGTTCATGGAGGAAGAGATAAAGAAGGTGCAGCAGCTGAATGTAATGATGAAGGTGCAACAGCTAAATGTGGTGATGAAAGTGCAGCACCAATTCTTTCAACTAGTACAGATGTTGATGCTATCATTCAAAAAATTGCTAACGGACATATGATGTTTTTACACCACAGTGCAGTGAAGATATTTTGCAAAATACCGCAGATGCATCATTAATTCCATCAGTCATGGATGTTGAATCTATCCATGGAGGAAAAAATAATAAATGTACTGATGAAGCTGAAACAGATGTTGGAGGTTTAGTAAAAGGTTCTTGTGATGAATCAACTACTAATGAACATGCAACAGTTGATGGAAATTCAGTGAAAAGTCCTTGTAATGAAGAAAGAGTAGAATGTAGTGCTGTTGATCAAGTTCAGTCAACTGGTACGGATGTTGCTGCTATCTTAGAAAAAATAACTGATGGGACATATCCAATTTTAACACCACAGTGCAGTCAAGATAATAAACAAAATAGTGGAGCTGCGCCATCAATTCTTTCAGCCATGGATATTGAATCAGTCCATGATGGACAAAATATCAAATGTACTGATCAAGCTGTATCAACTGGTGAAGATATAATGAAAGGTCCTTTTTGTGTTGAAGAAAGAGCAGAGTGTAGTCCAGATTAAATCGATCTCACAACTGGTACAGATATTGATGCTATTATTAGAAAAATAAATGATGGGACATATGCACTTTTTACACCCGGTCCAGTCCAAATATTATGAAAAATAACGTAGTTGTACTCTCTTAGGGAAGTGGAACAGATGCTGTAACAGGAGGTATAGATGTTGAAGCTATTTTGCGTGATATTGAACATGGGAATATAACTTTGGATTCAACTGAAGAGGAACAACATATTTCTATATCAAACTTGAACGCACCATCTGAACCAAAGGAAAGGAACATGAGTGTATTGGTCTAGCAACTCTTTCTGATATATGCATGCAAGAAGGTGAAGCTAATCTGCAAGGAAAGGAAAGGGTGTTGATAGAAAAAGTACCTCTTACTGTTCATGAAATTATTGAAAAGATTCAGCAGGTTAGTGTGAGCAGTTTTGTTCATTTATTTAACAGTTGTAAAATGTTATAATGGATCTTAATATCTGCATTTCTTTTTTATTTTTTTTGCAGAAGCAAAAATTATTGTATAGTAGAAAAAGAAAGAGGAAATCTTTGGATTCGTGTCCTAATTTTAATCTTTTAACTCAGTCAAGTCAATCAAGTGATAATGTAGTGGATCATGCTACTAGAAACATCAGTGCTTCTGTTGATCATGTCCCTGCTGAACAGTCTATTGCTGGTGATGTAGAGAAAAATGATTATGAGAAAAAGATTGTTTTATATTCAAGTGTGGATGAGGGAGCTTACGTTTCTCCTCTTAAAATTGTTAAGCATGTTGCTCACTTGGATGGTCATTCTGATATGCAGCCCACTTTGAGATCTGAAAAAAAAATAATAAAGGAGGCAGAAACTGAAAATGAAAAAGTAAATTTTGGCTCCTATAAAGGAAAAGAAGTTGCAGGAGGACAAGTTCCACAGTTTAGACAAAGTGCATATGCAGTAGAAGAAATGCTTGGCAGAGGAAAAAAATTCGTAATCCTATTTGGCATTTAAAATCTCCATATAAAGGTACAAGCAAAGGTGTTAATTAGCATTCAAAATTTGTTCGTAGATGTTGCTGGCATTACAACTGTCACGATCCAAATTCCCAACCTTAGGATCATGATGGCGCCTAACACCACCATTGCTAGGCAAGCCAATGTTAGAGTTCGATTAGCTATTTTCCTTTGATTATCCATTTAAACATAATAAAATAAATTTAAAGTAACCTTAATCTAATGGTTTCCAAAGAATAATTTCAAATATAAAATAATAAATAAATAAACAAACCGATCCACGAACTAATTATATAAATAACTCTAAGAATACCCCAGGGTCTGGTGTCACAATTTACGAACTACTAAAGAATACTACAATTAATGGGCTGAAAGAAATAATATAACTATTTTAGGAAAATTATAAAACAGTCTCTACGAACTAAGAGAAGACTCTCGGGATCTGCAAACAGCGACAGATATACCTCGTGTCTCCGGATAATGAATAGCAGCTATTAAAAATCTCTACTGCTGGCCGGTACCTGAATCTGCACAAAAGAGTGCATAGTGTAGTATCAGTAAAACCGACCCCATGTACTAAGTAAGTGCCGAGCGTAACCTCGGTGAAGTAGTGACGAGGTTAGGACGGGGAAACTATAACTTAACCTGCGACAATATATGTATATAATAAAGTAATAAAATAATTCTACGCAAACAAGAAAATATAAATGCAACAATGAATAAATAAAATAACTCCGTCGCCTATTCCAGGCCTCGACTGTCACCAAAATTTCAAACAACTTTCCAAGTTTCCAAACTTTAATTTAAAATAACCAAACGTGCAAGATATGGGAAAACGGTAGGATAAAACAATAAACTTTCAAATCTTTGTAATAAAAATCAGTAAAGAATAATTATCCTCCCTTATCACTGTCATATATTTATATTTTCCCTGTCCATCCTTATCACAATCATATATATTTATTTCTCCTGCTGAACAGTCTATTGTTGAACAGTCTCGCAAAACAATGACAACCCACTCAGTCTTTATGTACCACAATGAAACCAAGGAAAACAACTAATACCTTCCCAAACATAATTGCAAAAAAACTCACAACAATAACAAGCTAAGTAATTATAGAAGACAACAATGAACATGAAACAATTAAAAACATGAAGCAATTAGATTGAAAACGGGGAGGGGATCATGTAAATAGATAATTTGGTGGTGCATAGATACTATTCACCTCACCTATACACCACTCCCATGCAATTTCACATAACAATTTAGTTGGAGATTCCTATTCCCTCAAGTCAAGGTTAAACCAAGCACTTACCTCAATTTCGCAGGCCACTCACTGTTCAATTATAACTTTTCCTCTTGAATTCACCTCCAATACACTCGAATATAACCATAATTAACTTAATATCATTAATTAATGCTAAAGAAACTAACTTTACTGAAAATTATAATTTTTCTCAAAAAAAGTTAAAACCCGATCCCGGGCCCGCTTGGTACAAACTCAGGGTTCGGACCAATTACGTTTACCCATTCACCCACGAGTCCGAATATATAATTAGTTTCGAAATCTGACCTCAATTCGAGGTAAAGATTCGATTTTTATAAAATTCCCTAATTCTACCCAAAACCTCAATTTTTACCATGAAAATTCTTAGTTTTTTAATTTAAAGGTGATGAGAAACATTGGGTAATTGAAAGAGTAAAATTTAGAATTGATTACCAACAACTTGTGTAACGACCCGACCAGTCGTTTTGAGCTCTAGCGCGTCGTGCGGTTTAAAGCCATGAGCAGCTTCATTTTAGGTATTATGACTTATAGGCGTGGTCAGAACTGAATTTCGGGCAGTTCGGAGTCGAATTGGAAAGAAAGTTCTCATTTCAGAAGTCTTAAGTTGGAAGAATTGACTAAGATTGGATTTTTGAGTAAACGACCTCAGAATCAGGATTTGAAGGTTCCAGCAGGTTCGTATGATGATTTCGAACTTAGGCGTATCTTCGGAGCGGGTTTCGGATGACACGGGAGCGTTTCGGCGCATATTGTGGAAGTTAGTATTTTGGAAGAAATTTTATAAGTCAGGGTTGAAGTGCATTTCAGTGTAATTGATGTCCGTTTGGGATTCTGAGCCTGGGAATAGATCCGTATGGTGATTCTGGTGTTAGGAGCGCGACCGGAAGTGAATTCGGAGGTTCGTAGGTCATTTTAGAGTTATTTGGCTAAAGTGAGAAATTTGAAGTTTTAAGAAGTCCGACCGGAATTGGAGATTTTGATATCGGGGTCGGATTCCGATTCCGGAAGTTGTGATAGTTCCGTAATGATGAATGTAACTTGTGTGAAAAATTTGGGTTCAATCGGACGTGATTTGATAGGTTTCGGCATCGAATGTAGAAGTTGGAAATTTCAAAGTTCATAAAGATTGAATTGAGTTGCGATCCATTTTTTTGATGTTATTTGATGTGATTTGAGGCCTCGAGAAGGTCCGCATTATGTTTTGGAACTGGTTGGAGTGATTGGACGGGGTCCTAGGGGCCCCGGGTGGTTAACGGATTGAAAATGAAATTTGAAAAAGGCTGGGGTTGCTGGTGTCTGGTGTGACCGCACCTGCAAGGCTCTGGCCACAAGTGCGGAGTCGCAGAAGCGGCTTTGGCGTCGCATATACAGATTTTGGCTGGCTTGGCTGGGGGCACAGGTGCGAGGTTATTTCTGCACCTGCAGAAGCACAGATACGGAAGAGGTAGCGCAGGTGCGGAGCCCAGCTGGGAAGGAAGAAGCCGCAAGTGCGGGTGCATGAGCGCACCTGCGGGCGCGCAGGTGCGGAGGTCGGGTCTGGGCAATGTGTATTTTAAGACGGGATTTGGCCATTTTTCACTCATTTCTCACTTTGGTGGGGAGATTTTGGAGCCTTGAAGAGAGGGGATTTCATCATCTTCTATGAGGTAAGTAGTTCTTGCAAGTATTAGGTTAAATACATGATTTCATAAGGATTTAAACATGGAAAATTGGTGGAAATTGTGGGTTTTGGGTAGAAGACCTAGAAATTTATATTTTTGGATTTTGGCCACAAATTTGGGCATGGAATTGAGAATAAGTTATATAATTGAGTTCATGAGGTTATGGGTAAACTTTATCTTCGAAACATTTTGGAATCCGGGCACGTGGGCTCGAGGGCAATATTGTCAACTTTCCAAGCGGATTTGGGAATTTATGTAAATTGAATTGTTATAAGTATTACATTGTATTTTCATTGGTGTGCCCGTTATTTGGATAGTTTTGGGGCATTGTGCATCAATGTGAGTCGTCGGGAGGGATTGGAGGCCGGTTATGAATCTTCGGAGCGAGGTAAGTCTCCTTTCTAACCTTGTAAGAGGGAATTGTCCCCATAGGTAAAATAATTAAATACGTGCTACTATTTGTGAGGGCTACGTACGCACGAGGTGACGGGAGTCCGTGCGTAGCTACCATTATGCTTATGTCCGGGCAGTCTAGGACCCAAAGCATGTTTTATTTGCCATACTTGTAACTTAATTGATGAATTTGGAAATTATTTATACCTTATCGAACTTTGTAAATGAATTTCTGGAAAAGATATAAATACTATATTCGCGTCCATTAATAGAGAATTTTATCACTTCCTTGGGTAATTGTTTTCCTGATAACAATGTGAATTTATTGTGTGAATGTGTCTATCTATGAGTACCTGAGTCGCATGTATGATTAGCGAGCAGTGTAACTCTATTATTTATATATGACCGCGTCGCATGATTGATTCGTGAGCGGGGTAATAGATGCATCTATGGTTCGAGCCGTTCGACCCTTCGGCAGTGCACAATTTACATTCATCGTTGGTTCGAGCCGTTCGACCCTCTGCATTTCTTGCGCATGATATTTGCTGAGTACTTTCTGAGATTTTTAACTGTTTACTGGTCTGGATTATAAATTGTCAACTGAAATGACGAAGATTTAAAGTTTATAAATGTGGAAGAAGTTGTTGTTTCGTATCACTATGTTAATTACCTATGATATCCATGCTTAGTGTCATCATTGTTTATATTGAATTGACCTCTAGTAAGTGTCAAAGTCGACCTCTTGTCACTACCTCTTCGAGGTTAGGCGGGATACTTACTGAGTACACGTTGTTGTCGTACTCATACTACATTTGCTGTGCATTTTTATTGCACAGGTACATGTCTATCTAGTGGCCCCACTTGGCATCGGGACATGGTTGATATGGGGACTTGGGTGAGCTGCACCTCTCGAGACGACGCGCAGCCGGCAGAGTCTCCCTCAGATGTATTGTATTGTACTTTTATTTCTTTGTCCAGTTTGTATTCTGGACAAATATTGTATCACATGTATATTTCCTAGAAATTTTGCTCATGCACTTGTGACACTGGGTTCTGGGATGACTTTGGGATGTATTTGCCGATTGAATTATTTAAAACATTGTTGTTTACTCGGTATCTTTAATTGATCTTTCTATAATGAAATAAAAAGTAACGATTTTCAAAATACTAAAATAAGAATTTTAATTATCTATCGAGTGTTGGCTTGCCCGATAATGGTGTCCGGTGCCATCACGACCTTAGCGAATTTTGGGTTGTGACAACTTGGGGATGAGCTTTGATGAAGGAAATCATCCTTAGGTCTGTTTAGTTCAAAAATTATGAAGAAAAAGGATTCTGTCCGCGTTTAAAAGTGTATTTATATAGCTGGGCAGGCCTTCTATGCGTTCGCATGGGCCTACCTGCATTCGCATAGGGTCAGGCCTTATTGGCCTTGGTGATCGCGTAGGGGGGGGGGTGTGGGTTGCGTTCACATAGGGTGCTTGGGCTCCCTCCAGGCCTAATTAACCCAGTGCGTTCGCAAGGGAAACTATGAGTTCGCATAGCACAACTGGTGCCCCCCCTGAAACTTGCACTACGCGATGGCGGATAGGGATATGCGATCGCATAGCACTAATTCCCTGCGCACTAGAACCAACAAAACAACAATTTTCATAAGTGTAAATCAACCCGTGGCCTATCCGAAACTCACCCGAGCCCTCGGGGCTCTAAACAAAATATGCACGTAAGTCTAAAAACATCATACGGACTTGCTCGTGCGATCAAATCATGAAAATAACATGTAAATGTATGAATTAAACCTTAAAACTCATCATTTTCTCAAGAACACTTAAAGTTCATTATTTCTCAACCGGACGTCCAAATCACGACAAATAAACTCCGTTTTCCACCAAATTTCACAGTTAGCATTTAAATACTATAACATATCTGTACTGGGCTCCGGAACCAAAATACAGGCCCAATATCTAAGGCTTGAGACCTCGGAATTCATTTTCGGGCATACGCCCAAGTCTCATATTTTACTGCGGACCTTTGGGGTCGTCGGAACACAGACCTGGGTCCGTTTACTCAAAGTGTTGACCAAAGTCAACTATAATCAAATTTTAACTCTAGAATCACTATTTCTCATATTTTCACATAAAAGCTTTCCAGTTTCACGCCCGGACTGCACATGTAAGTCGAGGTATTTAAAATTAATCTTTTTATGGTTAATAAGTTTAGAATAGAGTCTAAATTCATAGAATGAACCCTTGGGTCATCACAACAACAAAATAATCAGAAGGGCGGAGGAAAATTTTGAAACGTATTTAAAAGAAAATAAGAGAAAAGGTCGTCTTCCAAAGTAAGTATTTGCTATTTGTTTATTGTAATTTTATATGATTTAGATGTTATTAATAGTTCTTTTGTTATTGTGTTTCTCATATTTGTTCTGTCTTTATTTTTTTATGGGAGTAACTGATATTTACAAAGTAGATCCTTCACTTCAAGCAAAGCCATATGAACTTTACAATGAGAAAATTAAGTCGAGAATGTTCTTTAAAGATATTGTAGATGATAAGTATTGTTTTCATGATGCGGTATGTATATATCTTTTACATTGTGAATTCATGATTTTATTTTGTATTATATTTGACAAAGATTTATATATGTTTTTTATTCAGCACATAGATGTTTTATTGTATTATCTAAGGAAGAAGCATATATATCACATCAATGAGTATCCATTTTCTTCGACAATAACTGATGTGTACTTTGACGACCTTTTGGATCTTGCATATAAGGATTGGACTAATAATCTAAAAGACTGGAATGAAATTAAATTTTGAATGACCCTTCCGAACTGGGATTTTCACTTTGTCAGTATATATTGGGTGAGAATCGTAAAGGTGCGATTCCATGGACATCTATTGAAAAAGTTTTCTGTCCGGTTCGACTTCCTACAGATTTGGTAAATGGTTAAATTCCATTAGATTCTAGCACTCATTATTTTCTGGCAGTATTAGACTTGAATGAGAAGACTATAGATGTATATGATTCAGTTTACAAAAGCGATGAGTATGCTGTTATAATGGAGTAGGTTCTTCCTTATCAGCATTTTATTCATGTGATTTTGGAGCATTGTAAATTTGGTGACTTGCATCCTACATTTGCGCATGTATATGAACCATCTGTGGTTCACTGGAAAGAAGCACCAAAACAGATAAGAAACAAAAATTGTGGTTCATTTGTTATAAGATATGTTGATATGTTGATGAAGGGTAAAGATGTTATGACATTTGTGCCTACTACAATCAAATATTATCGTGAGTATCTTGATGTAAGTCTATGGGGACATGCAGATTGAAAATCCAAATCAGGGTATTCAACTCCTCCAGAGGTAGTTGGTGATGATTATGGAGATAATGTGTAACGACCCGACCGGTCGTTTTATGTTCTAGAACCCCGTGCCCCTAAATGAGACTTCCCTTATTTACTTTTACTGATTTATAACTTGCGGGGATGGTTGGTTCGGGACTTGGAGAAGTTTGCGGGGGTATAGGAACATTTAGTTCCTTAAGGTTGGCCTTAAAGGCCAATTTTGACTTCGGTCAACATTTTTAGTAAACGACCCCCGAATCAAGATTTGAAAGCTCCAGTAGGTTCATATGATAATTTTGGACTTGGGCGTATGTTCAGAACGGGTTTTAGATAAACCGGGGCATTTCAACACCAAATAGTGAAATATGATTCCTTAGGTTCAAAATTGAGGTTTGGAACGTGTTTTTGTGTTATCGAGGTCCGAATGGAATTCTGAGACTGGGAATAGTTCCATCATGTCATTTATGACTTGCTCTTGAAATTTGGTGTCATTCCGAGTAGTATAGGTATGTTTCGGCATGTTGAAAGTGAATTCAAGAACTTGAAGTTCAAAGTTTGATTCAATTTAGTTTTGGGGTATGATTCTTAGGTTTAGCGTTGTTTCGGACATTCCGAAGGATCGAGCGAGTCTGTGTTATGATTTAGAACTTGTTGGTATATTTGGACGTGGCCTCGGGTGGGCCCGGATGCCATTCAGACATCGTACGAGGAAAACCAAGCACCAAAAGGGCTGCTGGTGTATCAAATCTGGTGCGACCGCACCTGCAAAGGACCACCCGCAGGTGCGAGACCGTAGAAGCGATCAAAACCTCGCAGGTGCGGCTTTAGAGGAGTTGCCCAATTTCCGCAGGTGCAGGTCTTTTCTCGCAGAAGCGGAGCCGCAGGTGCGGGCTCCGTTCTGCAGGTGCGACCCCTGGCCTTCTGCTCCTCTTCCGAAGGTGCGAGCACTGGCTCGCAGATGCGACACCGCATGTGCGGTCCTTGAGCCGCAGGTGCGAAAGTCCTGGAGGCAGTGAAGTTGTTTTAAATGCTGGACTTAGTCATTTTTAGGCCATTTCTTTCATCTTTGTACGATTTGGGGAGCTTTCGAAGGGAAGACTCGACCTAGCATCGTAAGGTAAGCTAATTCCTACTTAAAAGTGAGATTTATACTTGAGTTTTGGGTAGATTAACACACAAAACATTAGTAGAAATCATGGGTTTAGTGTAAAACCTAGGGTTTTGATAAAAATAATATTTAAACAAGAATTTTGTTATGGAATCATGAAAAAACTATATATTATTGATCCTTAGGTTATGGGTAACAATTTCTCATGAAAATTTCCGGAATCCGAGCATGTGGTCCTGGGGGTACATTTTAGGATTTTGCAAACTAGGTTGAGATAATTATTTAAATAGGAGAATTTTGGACTTTTGAACATAGATTGATTTATTTATATAATGTTTGGCTAGTTTCGGGTCCTTGGGCGACGAATTTGGAGATTTGGGCGCATTCTTGACCCGGGAAGTAGGCTTGAAACGAGGTAAGTCTCATTTCTAACCTTGTAAGAGGAATTGTCCTCAAAGGTGAAGTAATTAAATATGTGTCATTATTTGTAGGGACTACGTACATACAAGGTTACGAGAGTCCGTGCGTAGTGATTATTCTTGTTATGTACGGGTAGTTAGATTCACTCCATGCCTTGTGAATTTTGTTAATTGAATTATATGCCTTATAATTTCCTTGTATGCAAGCTTGTTTTCAAAAAATCCTAGAACTTAATGTTTTCAAACGAATTGATATTTTGGAAAATGATGTAAAGATAAATGTTGTGTTTATGTGTGACCGCTTCGCAAATTTATATTCAGCGAGCGGAGTGATTCTCTCCACTACTCTCATGGGAGCGGGCCGTACGCCACCGCAGGTTAATAGATGCATCTATAGTTCGCGTCGTTCGACCCTTCGGTAGTGCATATTTATTATTATGTTGGCTCAGACCGTACCCCTCGATACATTATGCGCATGCTACCTTCTTGATATAATTCATAACTTTTAAACTGTTAGATGTCTTGGAAGACCAATTCGTAATTGTATGTTGGAGTTTTCGCCACGTAAAAAGGTTTTGTGAGTATGCTTGACATTCATTGTTTCCTATTTATGTGTACTTGTTATTCATGTTGAATTTTACATCTAAATATACTGATTGGACCTAGTAAGTGTCATGTCGACCTCTCGTCACTACTTCTTCGAGATTAGACTGGATACTTACTGGGTACATATTGTTTATGTACTCATGCTACGCTTCTGTACTTAATTGTACAGGTTCTGAGGCAGGTGCATCTGGTTACCGGTCCGAAGCTCGTCCCTAATTTCACGTGGTTCGAGGCTTTACGATGAGCTGCTTCTTCTTGATGCCGTTCAACAGCACTCTGGAGTCTCTCTTTTGCTACTCTGTCTATCTCTTCTTAGACAATAGGATAGTTCTTTTATCCTTTTGATTCTACTCTACTAGATGCCTGTAGACATGTGACACTAGTTCCTGGCATACACATTGGTAGACTATTCTTTTGGTGGTGTAATTAATTAAAGTTGGCTTTTGTTTTTCAAAATAAAATTTTCCTACTATGTGTTATAGTCCATGCATAGAGGCTAAAGTATTTTGGAAATGTGGGAATGTTTTAGTAAAAACAAACTAGACTCACTAGATGATTAGTGTTGCCTTGCCTGACAGTGGTGTTGGGCGCCATCGCGGCCTGGATTATGATTTGCATCGTGACAATATGGTATTAGAGCTCTAGATTCACGTAGGTCTCACGAGTTACGGGAAAACCCAATAGAGTCTTGTAGATCAGTGCGGAGACGTCTGTATTTATCTTTTGGAGGCTATAGGGTGTTAGGAAATCTCTCTTTATTCATCTTCTATCATGCAGTTGATGGTATGCTAAATCTCACTCTTCAATTCTCTCGCAGATGGTGAGGACGCGCACAACCGATATTCTAGACCCGGAAGGGGGCGCTACCCCCACGGTCAGAGGCCATGGCAGAGGTCGGGGGAGAGAACCGGCCCGAGGTAGGGGACGAGGGCGTCGCAGAGCTGCCCCAGTTGCACCGCCACTGGATCCAGCAGAGGATCCTATCACTGAGGAGCAGGCGAGGCTCCCGCAGCGGATCCTTCCCCGTTAGATTTCATGACGGCACCGGTATTTCAGGATGTTATGGGCCGTATGATGCGGTTCATGGATACTATGACTCAGGCTGGTTTATTTCCAGCGAACCCGGCCACTTCTCAGGCAGGAAGAGGAGCACAAACCCCTACTGCCTAGGCCGCAGGACATGCAACAGTAGTTTATCAGACCCCGGGTACACTGCCCACGGATGGGGTTCAGCTAGTAGCAGCAGCAGCACCTGAGCCCAGACCAGCTGCGGACGGTGATCCGCAAAAGCTATTAGACAGATGGACCAGACTGCACCCTCCTGTCTTCGATATCCCATGGAGTTGACTTAACTAATTTCCAGCTAGAGGGCATGGCCCGTAGATGGTGGTAGTCTTACGTTCTTAGCAGACCGACAAATTCTCCTCCTATCACTTGGGAGTAGTTCACTCAGCTATTCCTGGATATGTATATTCCACCCTCTGAGAGGGAAGAGCTGCGGTATCAGTTTGAGTAGCTAGAGCAGGGTCAGATGTCAGTGACCGACTACGAGGCTAGGTTTTCTGAGCTGTCTCGTCATGCACTTATGATACTTCCAACTGACGCAAAGAGAGTGCGAAGATTTGTAGCTGGGTTGCACTCAGGTATTAGGGCCAACATGGCCCGAGAGGTAGAGATGGGGACTCCTTATCAGCTTGTAGTAGAGATTGCTCACAGGATTGAGGGCTATCGATCGAGGAGCAGAGTGTAGGGACAACAGGATAAGAGAGCTCGGTTTATGGAGATTTCAGAGGTGCTCCAGCTAGGGGCAGAGGTCAGTTCGGCAGGGGCCAGCCTAGTAGGACTCCATGTTCAGCACCCCAACTACCTCCTCGAGGTGCTCCGGTGAGGCCTTATTTCAGCGCGATGCCAGAGAGTTCTTATCGCCCACCAGCCATTCAGGGTTCCTCCAGCGGGTATTCTGGTCATCAGGGATCTTCCAACTCTTATTTCAGTGCTATGCCAGAGAGTTCATACTGCCCTCCAGCTATTCAGGGTTCTTCTTCAGGGTAGCATGCTATGGTGCCAAGAGGTTGCTATGAGTGTGGAGATCCAGGTCATATGAATAGGTTTTATCCCAGGCTTCGAGGCAAGGCAGTGTAGCAGAGTCACCAACTTATGGTTTTAGCATTGGTGGTCCAGCCACCTAGATGTGGAGGACAGGCTAGTAGGGGTCGTTCTAGAGGTGTAGGCCAGGCAGGGGGAGCCCAGTCAGCTCTTGTCCATTCGGGTGGAGGTCAGTCATCTAACACTCCAGCCAGATTCTATGCTTTCCCAGCCAGACCAGATGCAGTGGCCTTAGATGCCGTGATCACATGTATTATTTCGTTATGCGGTAGGGATGCATCAATATTATTTGATCCAGGATCCACTTATTCATATGTATTAGTCTTATTTTCTCATTTCCTGGATATTCTTCATGAGTCCTTGGGTACTCCTGTTTATGTGTCCACTCCTGTGGGCGAGTCTGTGGTTGTGGACCGGATTTATCGGTCCTGTGTAGTTACATTCTATGGGTTCGAGACCAGAGCAGACCTCCTGCTTCTTGATATGACTGATTTTGAGGTCATCCTGGGCATGGATTGGTTATCCCCTTATCACGCTGTCCTAGATTTCCATGCCAAGACGGTTACTCTAGCCATGCCTGTGCGGGACACCACTGCCGAGTCTCCGCGATTAATTCAGTGCCAGTAGTTCGAGAATTTGCTGATGTATTTCCTTTAGACCTTCCAGACATGCCATCGAATTGTGATATTTATTTTTGCATTGACTTAGCTCCAGGCACCTAGCCTATATCTATTCCCCCATACCGTATGGCTCAGAGGGAATTAAAGGAATTGAAGGAGCAACTTGAGGAGTTGTTAGCTAAGGGGTTTATCAGACCGAGTGTGTCGCCTTGGGGAGCACCAGTGTTATTTGTGAAGAAGAAGGATGGGACTATGCGGATGTGTATTGACTACCGCTAGTTGAACAATTTCACCATCAAGAACAAGTACCCGTTGCTGCGTATCGATGATTTGTTTGACCAATTGCAGGGTGCTCGGGTGTTTTCTAAGATTGACTTGAGATCAGGGTACCATCAGCTGAAGATTCAGGACTCGGATGTTTCGAAGACTGCTTTCCGTACGAGATATGGTCATTACGAGTTCCTGGTGATGTCCTTTGGGTTGACTAATTCCCCCCCCCCCCC
>ML423874.1:28497-93664 GCA_005239525.1 Nicotiana knightiana
TTCCGTACGAGATATGGTCATTACGAGTTCCTGGTGATGTCCATTGGGTTGACTAATTCCCCCCAACATTTATGGATTTGATGAACAGGGTGTTCATGCCTCATATTGATTCTTTTGTTATTGTCTTCATTGATGACATTCTGATCTACTCACGCAGCCTGTGGGAGCACGAGCAGCATTTGAGAGTGGTGCTCCAGACATTGCGAGAAAAAGTTGTACGCTAAGTTCTCTAAGTGTGAGTTCTGGTTAGATTCTGTGGCATTCTTGGGACACTTGGTATCCGAAGATGGTATCAAGGTGGATCCTAAGAAGATTGAGGCAGTTCAGAGCTGGCCACACCCTACTTCACCGACAGAGATCAGGAGCTTCTTGGGACTGGCAGGTTATTATCGCCGGTTTGTGGAGGGTTTTTCGTCCATTTCAGCCCCTCTAACTAGATTGACCCAGAAGGGTGCCCCATTCCGATGGTCCGATGAGTGTGAGGTGAGCTTCCAGAAGCTTAAGACAACCTTGACCACAACACCAGTTCTAGTGTTGCCTTCCGATTCGTGGATGTATACAGTTTATTGCGACGCTTCACACATTGGTTTGGGAGTGTATTGATGCAGGAGGGGCGAGTTATTGCATATGCTTCACGACAGCTGAAGGTTCATGAGAAGTATTACCTTGTGCAAGATTTGGAGCTGGTGGCGATTGTTCATGCTCTTAAGATTTGGACGCACTATTTGTATGGGGTGCCTTGTGACGTTTATACAGACCACCACAGTTTGCAGCACTTGTTCAAGCAGAGGGATCTTAATTTGAGGTAGCGTAGATGGCTTGAGTTGCTGAAGGATTATGACATTACTATTCTTTATCATCCGGGCAAGGCGAATGTGGTAACAGATGCCTTAAGAAGGAAGGCGGAGAGTATGGGTAGCTTGTCCTTCATTTCAGCAGAGGAGAGACCTCTAGCTTTGGACATTCGATCCTTGGCTAATCGCCTGGTGAGGTTGGACCTTTCAGAGCCCAGCCGAGTGTCACGACCCAAAATCCATCAAGGTCGTGATGGCGCCGGACACCACAGTCAGGCAAGCCAACACTCAATGGTTAATTAAATTCCTATTTTAGTATTTTAAAAATCGTTAACCTTTATTTCATTATATAAAGATCAAATAAAGTTACCGAGTAAACCACAATGTTTTAAATATTTAATCGACAAATACATCCCAGAACCCGGTGTCAAAAGTGCATGAGCAGTTTCTAAGGAAAACCAAATGAAATACAATAACCGTCCAGAATACAAATGGGACAGTAAAGAAAGTACAATACATCCGAGGAAGACTCTGTTGGCTGCGAGTCGTCTCGAGGGGAGTAGCTCTCCTAAGTCTCCAGGTCAGCCGCATCACTGCTTCAAGCGGGGCCACTAGATATACATGTACCTGTGCAATAAAAATGCACATCGAGTGTAGCATGAGTACGAAAACAATGTGTACCCAGTAAGTATCCCGCCTAACCTCGAAGAGGTAGTGACGAGAGGTCGAATTTGACACTTGCTAGAGGTCAATTTTAATAAAATCAAGGGTGACACTAAGCATGGATATCATAGATAATTAACAACTAGTGATACGAAATAACAACTTCTTCCACATTTACAAACATTAAATCTTCGTCATTTCAGTTGACAACTTATAATTCAAGGCCAGTAAACAGTTAAAAAAATCTAAGAAAGTACTCAGCAAATATCATGAGCAATAAATGCCGAGGGTCGAATAGCTCGAACCAACGATAAATGTAAACTGTGCACTGCCGAAGGGTCGAACGACTCGAACCATAGATGCATCTATTACCCCGCTCGCGAATTGATCATGCGACGCAGTCATATATAAATAATAGAGTTACCCTGCTCGCAAATCATACATGTGACTCAGGTACTCATAGTTACACACATTCACACAATAAATTCATATTTTATCAGGAAAACAATCACCCAAGGAGGTGATAAAATTCTCTTTTAATGGACGCGAAGATAGTATTTAAATCTTTTCCAGAAATTCATTTACCAAGTTCGATAAGGTTTAATCGTTTCGAAATTCATCAATAAAGTTATAAGTATGACAAATAAAACATGCTTTTGGGTCCTAGACTACCCGGACATAAGCATAATAGTAGCTACACACGGACTCCGGTCACCTCGTGCGTACGTAGCTCCCACAAATAGCAACACATATTTAATTATTTCACCTATGGGGACAATTCCCTCTTACAAGGTTAGAAAAGAGTCTCACCTCGCTCCACAACTAAATTCAAGATCCTAATAAATCTTCACTTCGCGAATTCGTGTCCAAAAGCCTCAATTCTAGTCATAAACAATTCGAAATACTCAATACATATCGTAGGAATTAATTTCATATGAATTTACTAGTTTTCCGGATTAAAATCCGAAATTTAACTCAAAAATCGCTTGTGGCGCCCGCGTCTCGGAATCCGAAGAAACTGACAAAATCTGACAACTCATTCCGATACGAGTTCAACCATGCAAAAATTATCGAATTCCGACATCAGATTGGCTTTCAAATCTTAAATTTTTATTTTTTGGAAGATTTGCTAAAAATCAGATTTTTCTTCAATAAATTCATGGATACATGATGTAAATGAGTATGGAATCATGAAATATAATCAATATAGGATAAGGAACACTTACCCCTAATGTTTTCTCGTGAAAATCGCCCAAAAATCGCCCAAGGACCGTGCTCCAAAAATCCAAAATGAAAATGAAGGAAATGAACATTTTTGGTCCTTAAATTTCTGCCCATCCGTCACTAAAAGTCCATTTTCGTCACTAAAAGACGTCACTAAAAGTTCACTAGAAACAACTTACTAGCCCCTATTCAATCGATCAAAACTAGAATCAAAGGGTTACAACTTTCATGTTTTGCAAACTTTCAGATTCCTTATAGATTTCGATATATAAAATTCCAAAGTAGGCTCCTCGCATCAGAAATTTCTGGGGAAATTGCAAAAACAGTTTTACCACCTTTATTGAATCGATCATAACTTTCTGTAAAAACATCCAAATGATGAATGGTTTATTTTCTGGAAACTATAATGCAAGGGATACAATTTTCATGTTTTGCAAAGTTTCAGATTCATTATAGATTACAAGATATGAGTTTCCAAAATCGACTCCACGCATAAGAAATTCTCCGGTGAACAGCTTCTGCAACATAATTTCAACAGCTTTCTTTGTCCGAAATCCATTCCGTTAACCTTCCAAAATCCACCGGAGGCCCTCGGGACCTTAACCAATTATACAACATGTCCCAAAACATGATACGAACTCGCTCGAGGCCTCAAATCACATCAAACAATGTCGAAATCATGAATCGCACCCCAATTCAAGCTTAATGAACTTTAGAACTTGAAACTTCTACATTCAATGCCGAAACCTACCAAATCACCTCCGGTTGACCTCAATGTCACATTCGATATTACAAACCTACTCCAACTTCCGGAATTGGAATCCTACCCCGATATCAAAAAGTCAAACTCTCGGTCAAACTTTTAAAAAAATCTTCTATTTTATAACTTTCGCCAAATGACCCCGAAATGACCTACGGACCTCCAATTCCACTTCCGAACACGCTCCCAATACCAAAATCACCATACAAATCTATTCCCAGACTGAGAATCCCAAACGGACATCGATAACACTGAAACACATTTCAACCCAAATTTGTGAACTTCTCCCAAATTGCCAACTTCCAGAATATACGTCGAAACGCTCCCGGGTCATTCGAGACCCAATCCGTACTTACTCCCAAGTTTGAAATCATCATACGAACCTGCTAGAACCTTCAAATCCTGATTCCGAGGTCGTTTGCTCAAAAATCACACTTTAGTCAATTCTTCCAACTTAAAGCTCCCGAAATGAGAATTTTCATTCTAAATCAACTTTGAACTTTCCGAAATTCAATTTCCAACACGCATGCAAGTCATAATACCTGAAGTGAAGCTACTCAGGGCCTCAAACCCCTGAACGACGCACTAGAGCTCAAAATGACAGGTCGTGTCATTACATTCTCTCCCACTTAAACATACGTTCGTCCTCGAACGTGACAAGAACTACGCTTGAGCTGTCTCATATCACTTTTAACACCTCGTGCACCTACCCATTCTACCACAACCCAGTTGAGCATATTAGCTCGAACAAATCTGAAGATTTCCCTTTTTACTTTGTCAAATAAGCCTTAGAGCCAAATTCCAACACTTGGAATTCTATACCAGGACTATTTCCAATATACGATCACAGTATCAATCACCGCACGATGTACTAGAACATGACTGCATACCTTTGCTGAATCCACACCATGCACCACATCATTCACATGACCCAAGTAACATTCTCTAATCATAATAACCGACATTCCCTGAATCTGATGCTCACAATGTCCCCCATGACATATATAAGTCTTGTTCCAACTCTTACAATACCACCATGTCGGAAGATGTGCGTAAAAAAATCCATAACCAACTGCCGAGATAACAAATAATTAAGTCTATACTCCTGACAAGAGCCATCACCTCATGCTGAATCAATTAATGGCATTTGCTCTTTGATACACTTCATATGATCTACTTGCACTGATCCTAGATCCATTAATCTCTTCTCACCCAGTATAAGCTGCCCAAGCAATAAGCCATCCCAAACTTCGCCAAAATCTCATATGATGCCACGATGTGCTAATAAGCCCCAACTCGAAAGTGATACATAAGGAAAGTGAACTCTGGAAGGGACCACTCAACTCAGGCACTGATATGAACATTCCTTAGAAAATGGGAAACAAGACTCACAAAAATAGGATTTATAAAACCATACTCAACATGACACCGTTGCGGCGCGTAACCCGATCCAACCATGATACCCGTGGCGTGCCACCCAATCTACACATAAAAATCTATTAGAAAGTACTCACCGAGATAAAATGCTCATAACTACAAAATATCGAATATCGGTCACAAGCAACGTTAAGGGCACAATACCAACCCTAGGGGGAACATATAGCGGCATAAGCTACAAAACTCAATTATGCTCTGAATCTCAGGAGACATCCTGCTCACATACACCATCACTACGCGGAATCTCAAAGCATAAGAAAATTATCAAGCCGTTCATAACTCACATGGCACAATATAGTATTACATGAAGTAGCTGCCGAAATAACATCCAACGTTCTAGTACTCCTCCCCGAGGAGCGCTATACTGAAATGAACACATCTGGCTCACATAGAGCCCCATACTCATATTTAAATCCATCCACAAACCTCAAGCCTATTCTGATTGTACCGTACTAGGCTATTAATCTTTCACGGGTCCATAACACAGAAGAGAAAACATCATAATCGGAGCAACTTCCATATTTTGCAACCAAATGAACCGAGCGCCCTCCAGGCATAAATTCTCAAATAAGCAATATTACACATTCTTCCTACACGGTTTAAATCTTCAATCAATCGAGTGAATACAATGCCTCACTTGTATAATCTTCCCGTGAGATATGCTTCCACGACCTCTTGCACAAGGTAGCAAGTCTGCACATCCATGCCACCGGTCACACTAACGTTGTAAAGCAAATCAAGAATCCATAACCAAGATGCAAGCCCTCTTTCAAAAATCACCGATCTTAGGTGACGCTGAAGACAATACCATCTTACTCTATGCGTTCAAACCCTCCTGCTCATCCGAGCTCGTGACATCCTTGCCAACACCGAACCGCAACCCTGATCCTCCCTTTCAAATTTCATACTGCTCACTGCGCCCAGCATGACGATATATGATAGCACAAGAATTTCATTACAACTCCTGAACCACTAATAAGGTGAACACTTCATCACATAGAAACTTTTTACTTAACTCATTCTAAGAGAACCATAACAACATGCGAACGAATCCTCATAACTATAGAATATACAAATCCTCAAGTAGTGGTGTAAACCGCCATAACCCTTCTGGTATCCGCTTACGCATAACAGGACATAATACTTGAATACTTCCAAATAAAATCGATTACGTCTGCCGTCAAACCTCGCACGTACCGTCACAAATCACATGCATAACTTGATCACGCTGGAGGAATTTATCACCGCCACCATTATGTCAGTTCAACCATGGCTAACTAACCTAAATTCTCCTCATTATCCTTAATTGCCTAAAAAATAGCAGTAACTCCATTCAACACATAACGAACTCAATCAACACTCATCCCAAGTGGCCTTGTACCGCGAGATCATGTTGTCTCAAATCCCACCAACCATCTCATACCCTCATTGTGCGCATGGTCGCCTCCTCAACTGATGCACCCATTCCGATAATTCCTCTACAAATCAGAAGTCCTTTTCTCTCATTCCTCCAAATGCTACGCTGCAAGCTGAAGATATCATAGAACGTTCTGAGCCTCTTTTCATAATCCGATGCAAATTCACAGGCTTGAAATTCCTAGGCACCGCATTTTAACATTTGAATTCACTAGGTCCATTGTTGAGAGTCACCCACTCTGGTTTGGTCCCGAATATAATCAACTCCAAGGCTCCGCTGGCACATGAAAACTCATATTAATAAATCACCCGACTAAATAACTTCCCTTTTAAATCACCTATGTACGAAGCATAAATCCTGAATTTTCCCAAAGCCCGAACATGAGTCGATAAAGCCAGCTATACCACACCTCTATCAATTCCTTTGCTCAAATTACCACTTATGTTCTTTTCCCTTAGCTGTAATAACTCACCAATACACATATAATCCAGAAACCGCACATGTAAACAACCACGCAGTCCAATCATAGACGGTGGGGCTCTCCCACTTAGCTTGAAGCTATAATTACATGAACCTGAGACCCACCGAGGTTCCTTCTGCCCCCATTGACATCACCTAACAGTCCAATAACGCATTCCAAACTCGAAGTCATGTTCCACCTAAATAAAAATATTTGGACCTAGTCATTGTCCACCATGATTTCCCCAAATGCCTACAGACTTTCCTCAAGGCGTGTGACCATCCTACCACAGAACTCATATGTTACTTTGCAACTCTTCCACTCTGGCCAAGCTCACCCCTTTAAGCATTTACTCGACTTTCTCTTCTCATAGCTGGCCTGCTAGAAATTTAACCATTGCTTGATGTTGATACCCAATTTTTCCTCAAAATTATTTTCAAACTTACATATTGCTTTTAAAATCATTTTTTATGTGGGAGGTATTTTTCCACAATTTTTCATTTTTTTATCAACTCAATTTTCTATTTATTTAGTATTTCTGTATTCAGTAATTATTCATAAATTATATTATAAATAATTTCAAAATGTTTCCCAGCTAAATATGTCAGTTTTAATCATATTTAATTTTATTAGGTTTTAATTATTTCACAAATTAAACAATTAGGCGCTGTTTAACTATAATTATACAAATTTTACAACTATGGCCTAATTGCGCATCCATGCTATTTTAATTCGATAATCAGTCATTTTTGTGTTTTAATATTAGCTGATTACCTTAATTTTCATCTATGTGGCATTAATTGTTTTTTACATAATTATTGGCTATTTTAGTTTTTATTTGATTTTATGGGTATTCAACTAATAGCCCCATTTTATTTAAAATCTAGCCTATTTTTAAACCCAACCCATCATATTAAACCAACCCAATACCCAACCCTTCAACCCAATTAAATACCCAGCCTAGCTCCGATTCCATTCCCGACCCAACCCCAAACCAATCTGAGTCGTTGATCAAATAAGATCAACGACCCAGATTCCTATTTCCTTAATTAATTCAAACTAACCCCCCAACCCCTCTCATTCTCACCGGCTCACATCTTTCTACTCTCATCTCTCTCTCGCTCTCTAGTCTCTTCTAGAGACTTCTGTCTCTTCAGCTCTGATGGCTCTCTTCATCTTCTCCGGCCACCCCTCGCCGGAGACCCTGAAACCTCCATCACCCCTGCTTCTCATGGCTCTCTTATGATGGTGTTGCCATCCCTAAGGCCCTCAAAGGGCGAGAACCTGTCTACTTACACCCATGGTGTTCCTATCTACTTCAAGCCTCCAAAGCTTGATTCCGAGTAGGGTTTATGATCCCGAGGCTCGAGCCAGTGCTGTTCAAGGCCTTTCTCATCTTCTCTGAGATTTTCTGTAAAACCCTAATGTTTGAAACTTTCGATTCTTTTAGATATACCCTAGATCTGTGCTTGTAACAAGTTATTATGAGGTTTTCCTTAAAGGTTTCTATTTTTTTCCTAAAAGGTTCTTCATTTCCAACTAGGGTTTTCTAAAACTGTTCTTCGAAAACAATTTCTTCAAATTTTAAGTGTTGACCTGCATTTTTCTCATATGCTTAAACGGTTTTTCTAAGTATCGCTTTTAATCAGGATTTATTATGTTAAAACTTTAGTTTTAACCCTGTATTCTAATTCTGTGCTGTTTCTATTGAGTTGTTCTTTTGATTTGTATGTGTGTCTGTTTCCCATGAGTAATCCTTGATTATTTATGTGATTTTGCCCTACCATACTTATTAGGGGTTTTGACTATTCATCTTTTGCCTATATCATGACTACCCTTTGTGATCCTGATTTTGTCTGTTACCTGTTTACTGCATTCATGCTCATAATGTCATGTACTGGCCTAAAGCCCCTATTCTATGTGGTTCCTACTTTGTTGTGCTATCGAACCTTTGATTATATTTCTTCTTGCCTAATGTGTGTTTATCCCTCTTAAATCAGCCTATTCTTTTTAACATGCTTGAATCCCTGAATGATTGTGAGTAGTAGTACTATACTGGTTTTCACACGATATTCTGATTCTTAATACTTCCTTAAATACATGAGGCTTTCCTCTAATCAGCACTAATTTCGGATCCCTGATCCCCTGTGATTGATATCCTTTGCTGATTTCAGACCTTTAAATTATTCTTAGGCCCTATTTTGTGGTTAATTACACTATTAACTGTCTCTTGACATTGTTTCCGTAATTGAAACTTTCTGAACCTAGCCCTAATTATCTATGCTATACTTATTTACATGTTTACCTCTTTCTTTACTTATTACCTGTTTATTACCGTTTGAAGTTAACTCCCTTAATTAAGGGAGTACTTGTATTGATTCATTGCACTGATTCATTCCTAGTCCCATGATTGCTGGACAATTGGACTCCTACCTTATTTTACCTAACCTTCAATTTGTTATATATATATGCTCTCTTTAGGACAAACTCATACACGAACTGATCTGTTCAAAATCTCACAATTAAAAAAACTCTCTGCTTTCTCTTCTGTGCTAGCTACTACTATTCTAAGTTAGCCAGCTACAAGCAAGGGCTAACTATTGTGCATCTCCTACTTCCTGTTTGTGTTACTGCTTCCTTCACTTCACTAGTATGTTCTAATTTCGATTTCAGTCCTCAAACCAACGTGTTTCTATCACTGTTGTAATTCAGCGTGTTTCTAATTTTCTTTACTTATTATTCAACATGTATCTAGGATCCTGAACTCCCCTCTGCATGTTAAATTAGGCTTTATTTGACCAGCATGTTTCTGTATACTTAGCACCTGCTTTTTACATGAGTCTCCATGCCTATGATTGGTACATTAGTTTAATCATGGTCTTAGTTATTTGGGTGTTAATCTAACCTAGTACTTTACTGTACCCCTAATCCTCTGAACCCTTAGGAGTTTCTGGTTGTATGCCTATCTGTGTGTATTCCTGTTACATGTTTGCCTCACATGCTTTGTATTTGTCGCTCAAATCCCATTACCCCTGTCTGTGATTGTTGGACCATCCCTGGTCTTTTGTGTGATGTTGAACTTCTAGTTCCCTCTTCAAAACTGTTTTCTTACTTACCCTTTCTCAAAACTATTTTTTTACTTAAACCCTTTTAAAAAAATAACAATTATCAGTCTAGCATTGAGATGGCTCCATTTGAGGACTTGTATGGTCGGCGATGTCATTCTCCCATCGGGTGGTTTGAGCCTGGCAAGGCTAGGTTAGATGGCACCGATCTGGTGAAGGATGCTTTGGAGAAAGTAAAGTTGATTCAGGAGAGGCTTCGCACAGCACTGTCCAGACAGAAGAGTTACGCGGATCAGAAGGCGCGTGATGTATCATTTATGGTCGGCGAGAAGGTCCTGTTGAAGGTCTCGCCGATGAAGGGTATTATGAGATTTGGAAAGAAGGGCAAGCTGAGCCCAAGGCTTATAGGTCCATTTGAGGTGTTGAGGCGAGTTGGGGAGGTTGCTTATGAGCTCGCTTTACCTCCCAGTTTATCAGGAGTTCATCCAGTCTTTCATGTGTCTATGCTACGGAGGTACCACACCGACTTCTCTCACATGATAGACTATGGAACCATTCATCTAGATGAGAGGTTGGGTTATGAGGAGGAGCCAGTTGCTATAATTGACAGGCAGGATCGCCAGTTGAGGTCTAAGAGTGTTTTCACCATAAAGGTCAAGTGGAGGGGCCAATCAGTCGAGGAGGTGACTTAGGAGTCCGAGGAGGATATGTGGAGCATATATCCACACTTATTCAGCACTCCAGGTATGAATCTAGACCCGTTCGAGGATGAACGTATGATTAAGAAGTGGAGAATGTTACGACCCGACTGGTCGTTTTGTGTTCTATAACCCCGTGCCCCTAAATAAGACTTCCTGTATTTTTTTTACTGATTTATAACTTGCGAGGATGGTTTGGTTCGGGATTTGGAGCAGTTTGGGGTGGTATAGGAACACTTAGTTCCTTAAGGTTGGCCTTAAAGGCCAAGTTTGACTTCGGTCAATTTTTTTAGTAAACAACCCCGAAATCGAGATTTGAAAGCTCCAGTAAGTTCATATGATGATTTCGGACTTGAGCGTATGTTCGGAACGGGTTTTGGATGACTCGGGAGCGTTTAGGCGCCAAATAGTGAAATTTGATTCCTTAGGTTCAAAATTGAGGTTTGGAACGTGTTCTTATTTTATCGAGGTCCGAACGAAATTTCGAGATCGGGAATAGTTTCGTCATGTCATTTATGACTTGCTCGTAAAATTTGATTTCATTCCGAGTAGTATAGGTATGTTTCGGCATGTTGAAAGTGAATTCAAGAACTTGAAGTTCAAAGTTTGATTCAATTTAGTTTTGGGGTATGATTCTTAGGTTTAGCATTTTTTCGGACCTTCCAAAGGCTCGAGCGAGTCCGTGTAATGATTTAGAACTTGTTGGTATATTTGGACGTGGCCTCGGGTGGGCCCAGATGCCATTCGGACATCGTACGAGGCAAACCAAGTTCCAAAAGGGTTGCTGGTGTATCAGATCTGGTGCGACCGCACCTGCGAAGGACCAGCCGCAGGTGCGAGACCGTAGAAGAGGTCGAAGCCTCGCAGGTGCGGCTTTATTGGAGCTGCCCAATTTCTGCAAGGGCAGGCCTTTTCCCGCAGAAGCGGAGCCGCAGGTGCGGGCTCCATTCCGCAGGTGCGACCCCTAACATCGTGAGGTAAGTTAATTCCTACTTAAAAGTGAGATTTATACTTGAGTTTTGGGTAGATTAACACACAAAAAATTAGTAGAAATCATGGGTTTACAGTAAAACCTAGAGTTCTGATAAAAATAAGATTTAAACAAGAAATTTGTTATGGAATCATGCAAAAACTATATATTATTGATCCTTAGGTTATGGGTAATAATTTCTCGTGAAAATTTCCGGAATCCGAGCATGTGGTCCTGGGGGTACATTTTAGGATTTTGCAAACTAGGTTGAGATAATTATTTAAATATGAGAATTTTGGACTTTTGAACATAGATTGATTTATTTATATAATGTTTGGCTAGTTTCGGGTCCTTGGGCGACAAATTTTGAGATTTGGGAGCATTCTTGACCCGGGAAGTAGGCTTGAAATGAGGTAGGTCTCCTTTCTAACCTTGCAAGAGGGAATTGTGCACATAGTTGAAGTAATTAACTATGTGTCATTATTTGTGGGGACTACGTATGTACGAGGTGACGAGAGTCCGTGTGTAGTGACTATTCTTGTTATGTCTGGGGTAGTTAGGTTCACTCCATGCTTGTGAATTTCGTTAATTGAATTATATGCCTTATAATTTCCTTGTACGCAAGATTTTTTTCAAGAAATCCTAGAACTTAATGTTTTCAAACGAATTGATATTTTGGAAAAGGATTTAAAGAAAAATGTTGTGTTTATGTGTGACCGCTTCGCAAATTTATATTCCGCGAGCGGAGTGATTCTCTCCACTACTCTCATGGAAGAGGGTCGTATGCCACGACAGATTAATAGACGCATCTATGGTTCGCGGCGTTCGACCCTTCGGCAGTGCACATTTATTATTATGTTGGCTCAGACCGTACCCCTTGACACATTATGCGCATGCAACCTGCCTGATATAATTCATAACTTTTAAACTGTTAGATATCTTGGAAGACCAATTTGTAATTGTATGTTGGAGTTTTCGCCACGTAAATAGGTTTTGTGAGTATGCTCGACATTCATTGTTTCCTATTTATGTGTACTTGTTATTCATGTTTAATTTTACATCTAAATATACTGAATATACCTAGTAAGCGTCAAGTCGACCTCTCGTCACTACTTCTTCGAGATTAGACTGGATACTTACTAGGTACATATTGTTTATGTACTCATGCTACGCTTCTGTACTTAGTTGTACAGGTTCTGAGGCAGGTGCATCTGGTTACAAGTCCGGAGCTCGTCCCTGATTTCACGTGGTTCGAGGATTCACGGTGAGCTACTTCTCTTGATGCCGTCCAACAGTACTCTGGAGTCTCTGTTTTGCTACTCTGTCTATCTCTTCTTAGACAGTAGGATAGTTCTTTTATCCTTTTGATTCTACTGTACTAGATGCCTGTAGACTTGTGACACTAGTTCCTGGCACACACATTGATAGACTATTCTTTTGGTGGTGTAATTAATTAAAGTTGGCTTTTGGTTTTCGAAATCAAATTGTCCTACTATGTGTTATAGTCCATGCGTAGAGGCTAAAGTATTTGGGAAATGTGGAAAAGTTTTAGTAAAAACAAACTAGACTCACTAGATGATTAGTGTTGGCTTGCCTGACAACGGTGTTGGGCGCCATCGTGGCCTGCATTATGATTTGTGTCGTGACATAATGGAAATAAGTTTTGTAAATATTCTTTAGCACTTGGTTATCCTTAAATGTAAATACATTCATAAACTTAGTTTTTGCATCATATATAAAATATGAATACTTTGTTGGTTGATATGAAGGAATTCTTTTCTTGAATTTAAAAACTTCAAAATTTTTTGCTTTCCATAAATTATACTGGAGGTCTATCATCTTAAAGCATATTCTCCGGTATTTTATCGTGGATGAGTACAATCCAATTTTTTTTTCTTCTAGATTTGGGCAATTTATTGATTGAAATAAAGATATATGAATTGGAGTTTATATTTTTTATGGTGTATTTTTTATTCCATCAAGTTAAATTTCATAATATTTGTTGATGCTATTCTAATATAATTAGCTAGAGTTTTTATTTTTGGTTGCTTCCTGTGTATTATGCTGGAAATGCTACTTATGAGTACAATCCAAATTTTTTTTTTGTTGCTAGATTTGACCGATTTATTGATTGAAATAAAGATATATTGATTGGAGTTTATCTTTTCTAAGGTGTGTTTTTTATTACATCAAGTTAAATTTCATAATTTTTGTTGATGTTATGCTAGTATAATTAGCTGAATTTCTTATTTTTGGTTGCGTCATGTATATTGTACTGGTAATGCTACTTATGAAGCTATATAAGCCAGTATATTATAATGGAGAAATATAAAACAATGAAAATTTATTATCTAGAACAATTTTATGGAATTAAATACTTTAAAATTCTCTTCCAGTATATTATGCTAGATGTCTACCATCCTAAAGTATAATCTCCAGTTTGTTTTTTTGCTAGATTTGAGTGACTTATTGATTGAAATAAAGATATATGGATTGGACTTTATATTTTTTATGGTGTATATTTATGTATAAAAACTTAAATTTTATTATTTTTGTTGATGTTATTCTAATATAATTAGTTGAAGTTTTTATTTTTAGTTGTTTCCGATGTATGATACTGGAATCGCTGCTTCTGAAGCGATATAAGCCAGTATATTATAATGGAGCACTGTAAACCAACGAAAAATTTATATCTTGAAAAATTTGTTGGAATTAAATGTTTTAAAGTTTTTCTTCCAGTATATTATGCTGGAGCTCTACCATACTAAAGTATAATCTCCAGTTGTTTATACTGGATGTGTACAATCCAGTTTTTTTTTCTTGCTAAATTTGAGTGATTTATTTATTGAAATTAAGATATATGGCAATGAATTTATATTTTTTATGGTGTGTTTTTATGTATAACAAGTTAAATTTTATAATTTTTTTAGCTAGTATAATTAACTGGAGTTTTTATTTTTGATTGCTTCTTGTGTATTATACTGGAAATGCTACTTATGAAGGGATATAAGCCATTATATTATAATAGAGAAGTGTAAAACAATGAAAAATTTGTATCTAGAACAATTTGATGGAATTAAATACTTTAAAGTTTTGTTTCAAGTATATTATCTTGGAGCTCTACTATATTAAAGTAAAATCTCCAGTTGTTTATCTTGGATGTGTACCATCCATTTCTTTCCTCTTTTTTTTTTTGCTAAATTTGAGCGATTTATTTATTGAATTAAGATATATGAATTGGATTTTATATTTTTTATTGTGTGTTTTTATGTTTAACAAGTTAAATTTCATAATATTTGTTGATGCTATTCTAGTATAATTAGCTGGAGTTCTTATTTTTGGTGGCTTCCCATGTATTATGCTGGAAATATTACTTATAAGTACAACCCAATTTTTTTTAAAATTTTTTTTTACTAGATTTGACTCATTTATTGATTGAAATAAAGATATATGGATTGTAGTTTATCTTTTTTAAGGTGTGTTTTTTATTACATCAAGTTAAATTTCATAATTTTTGTTGATGTTATGCTAGTATAATTAGCGGGAGTTCTTATTTTTTGTTGCTTCATGTATATTATGTTGGTAATGCTACTTATGAAGCTATATAAGACAATATATTATAATGGAGAAGTGTAAAACAATGAAAAATTTGTTTCTAAAACAATTTTATGGAATTAAATACTTTAAAATTCTTGCCACGACCCAATTTTCCCTCCGTTAGGTATCGTGATGGCACCTAATCATAGGGACTAGGTAATCCTAACACTTATTCAATATAAACAATTATAATAATGGAAAACTTACAGTCTCGACATAGAAATCTTTACATAATTTATAATTTTCTCAAAAATCGGTAGTACAAGTCATAAGCTCTACAGAGTTTACTACAACTTCTAAATACAACTGTTTGGAAGTAAGTAAAAACATTGTAAGTACAGAACAGGAAGCTGACTCCGAAGCTTGCAAACGCGGCAGCATGTTTACCTTCAGTCTCCTCAGCAAGGATCCGCACAGCTACTGACGACCAATACCTGGATCTGCACAAAAATGTGTTGAAGTATAGTATGAGCACACCACAACGGTGCCCAGTTTGTTTCAAGACTAACCTCAGTGAAGTAGTGACGAGGACTAGTCAAGATAACCACTGGTCTAATGAACTAAACAGGCATAAGTATAGAGATAACGGAACCTAACATCTATCTAATATCTACACGATACGGCTAACAACATAACAACTACAACAAGGACGGAAGAACAAAAAACAACAATGGAACACCATAATAATACGCAGAAGGGTGGACGGGAACACAACCCAAATTCCGGAATTCACAATACAGAAAAAGGCAAGTAGTAACTCAACACTGCAATATTTCCCACATCAAGCCTTATCCAACAACCCCAGTAAATTAGTCGAAATCTTCAAGTTTAAACATTCACCCGTAAGTTTTGTATTGGAAGCTTTAAGAATATAATCCTTTCCAATAGGAAATTCTTTTGAAATATACTTCCTTCAAATATGAACTTTTAAAATAGATATCCTTCAACGTAGTTCTTTCAAAATAAATGCTTTTTAAATATGCTTTTCAAATAATATTTTCAAACATAGTTTTTTCAAGATAAATTCTTTTCAAATATGTATATTTTTAAGTAAATATCCTTCGATTATAGGTAACCCTGTGACACCTAAGCATAGAAGATTAGCAGATCCGAACATAGATATATCAACAAGGGAAATCTATCGGGATCCCGTCCCGTAGTTCTGAATTTATTATGCAGTATATGAGGATCTCCCGGAATACGTCTTTAGTCCCAAAATAAATATGCAGTGCTGGGGGATTGTCACGACCCCAAATCCTTAGTCGTGATGGCGCATGTCGTGGAATCAGGCAAGCCACACATTTCGTTGAATCCAAGTTTATTTTTTTCAGAAAAAATTATAACTTTAGAAGCAGAATATTGATAATAACCCATTTGAAAGTTTAACAACATTTAAAGCACATTTTAAAATCCAACCCCGGATCTAGTTTCACCAAGTCACGAGCTACTACAACGTACAAATGTAAAAAAATAGAGGAAATGACAACATAGTATGTAATAATAAAAGTGTGACAGGAAGATAAAGGAGAAGAAGACGAGGTCGCGATCGGCAGCTGCTACCTCGATGACTCCGAAGAAACTCTGACAGCTGCTCAGTAGCCACTACCGGGTCCCGATGCACCTGGATCTGCACACAAGGTGCAGGGGGTAACGTGAGTACACCAACTCAATAAGTAACGAACCCAACCTATGGGTTGAGAGGTAGTGATGGACTAAACCTCGGGATTTTCAATAAACAACGTACATAAATTAGACATGCTAACAGTTTATCAGAAAATATACAAAATTTGCCAAGTATGCCGGAATACTCTACATGCCATCATAAATATATGAAACCAGTGTGGAAATGCACATAGTGCTCACAACCCTCACATGGCAGTCCACTCAGTACTGTATATGGCTCTCAGGCCCAGGGAAGGTCCATCCCGGAATGTACATAATCATCAGTGACTGTAGTCACTTGGTACTGAGGAAAAAGGCCAATCCAGCCCCATGGAGAAGATCCATCTCCGGAACACAACATGCGGACAAGATCCATGTCCAGGGATGATCCATCCCTCACATATCATCAACTTCGGACAAGGTCCATGTCCAGTGAAGATCTATCCCTTAATATCAATACGCTCATTGGGGGTGCAAAGACTCCGGAGGAAGCCCTATTAGCCCAAGCGCTATATCAAACCAACGAAGACATGATTAAAGTATCACTGCGGTGTGCAGTGCGATCTCATAACTATCTCAACAATAGGCTCTCGGCTTCACTTAGTCATTACTCTCCAGTCTCACTCACATGGATCACAGATGCATAAATCAGCCCGAAACAATGATAAATATGCATATAATTAACAATACTGAGACTGAGGTATGAAATGATATTCTAAAACAGGACTGAGTTTATGAAATCAAATAATCACAAAATGAGACAGTAATATACGACCACTTGGGTCTCAGCATTTTCGTCGCGAAGCCTTAGCATTTATACTTAACATGATTCCTAACATGTTAACATTTACCACATTAATAGACATACGAATATCAATCCGTAATAACTACTATATGTTGCCATGGGATGAGCCAGGCCACAAATACTCAGTGCACGCCCGCACGCCCGTCACTTGGCATGCGCATCACCTCAATTATAGTCATATATCATATAGTTCGGGGTTTCGCACCCTCAGAACCAAGTTTGGAAACGTTACTTACCTCAAAACCAGCTAAAATCCTAGCCCAAAGTGCCCTTGCCTATAGAGTCGGCCTCCAAATGCTACGAATCTACCAAAAATCATATTCATATCATTATTATATGCCAAGGAACGAAGCCCATTCGAAATTTATCAAAATTACCCAAAAATCCCGAAATTGGCAAAACCCGACCCCCGGGCCCACATCTCGAAATCCGATAAAATTTACATCACAAGAATCATCATCCTACCACGAGTCTATACATACCAAGAACATCAATATCGGACCTCAAATGACCCCTCAAATCCCCATTTTGAAGTCTCTAATTCTAATTACCCAATCTTTGGTACTAATTTCCCACAAATTTCACCACTAATCAGTCCGTTAATTACATATAAATGAGTTTTAAGTCAAAATGTCTTACCTCTACGAAGAACTCTCGAAATCCCTCTTCAAAACCCTTCAAAAGCTTCAAACTCGTGTAGAAATGGTGGAAGAATGACCTAAAAATCTCTAAGAGTCCTATTTATATGTTCTGCCAAGCGATGACCGCACCTGCGGTCCCAGGTGCGCACCCGCGCGTTTCACTTAAAAGGCCATTTTCCGCACCTGCGACAAATCCTCCGCACCTGCGACTCCGCGGGTGCGGCCCAAGTCTCGCACCTGCGATTTCCTTCAGCCTGACCAAACTCCGCACCTACGCATGCCTCTCCGCACCTGCGGCTACACTTCCGCAGGTGTGGCCACACCAGAAAGATTGCACCAACAGCTTCTTCTGCTGTATTATCTAATTTTAAATCCCCCGATGGCTGTCTGAAATCATCTCGAGCCCATCGGGACCCCAACCAAAAATGCCAACAAGTCATAAATTATCGTCCGGACTTATTCGTACCCTCGGAACACCCAAAATAACATCAAAACACTAAATTCACCTCAGATTCAAGGTTATGAACTTAGAAATTTCTAAATTTTTCCAAGGATGTCGAAACCATCCAAAACACGTCCGATTAACCTGAAAATTTGCACACACATCCAAAATGACCCTACGAACCTGTTCCAACTTTCAGAATTTCATTCCGACCCCGGTATCTAATATTCCACTACCGACCGAAAATCGCCAAAGCTCAATTTCGCCAATTCAAGCCTAATTCTACTCCAGATCTCAAAACCACATTCTAATCACACTACTAAGTCCCAAATCACGTAGCGAAGCTATCTGAGCTATGAAATGCACATTCCGAGGTCGTTTACCTATAAGTCTACTCCCGGTTGACTTTTCCAACTATTAAGCTCATTTAAGAGACTAAGTGCCTCAATTCTCACCATGGCCACTCCGAACCTGAACTAACCGACCCAACACATCATCATTAGGTTAAATAGCATATGACAAAGCTAAAACAAAGGAAACAAGACTAATCTCATGAAACGACCGTTCGGGTCGTTACATTCTCCCCTCTTAAACAAACGTTCGTCCTCGAACAGGTCTAGAAACATACCTGGAGTCTCAAAACAAGTGAGATGTTCCGCATCTCCCGATCGGTCTCCCAGGTGGCCTCCTCCACCAGCTGCCCTATCCACTGTACCTTTACTGAAGCTATATCCTTAGACCTCAACCTCCTGATCTGTTGATCCAAAATAGCCACTGGCTCCACCTCATATGACATATCATCCTCAAGCTGAACCGTGCTGAAGTCCAAAACATGAGACGGGTCAAGAACATACTTCCGGAGCATCGAAACATGAAATACCGGATGAACACTCGATAATCTGGGTGGAAAGGCAAGTCTATAAGCCACCTCTCCAAATCTCTGAAGCACCTCAAAAGGTCCAATGAACAGGGGACTCAACTTGTCGCTCTTCCCGCACCGCATAAAAACCTTCACGGGTGACACCTTCAGCAGTACCTTCTCCCCAACCATAAAAGACAGATCCCCGACCATCCGGTCCGCATAACTCTTCTGCCTAGACTGCGCCGTGAGAAGCCGCTCCTGAATAAACTTCACCTTATCCAACGCATCCTGAACCAAATCTGTGCCTAATAGCCTGGACTTACCCGGCTCGAACCAACCAACCGGAGATCTACACCTCCTCCCATATAAAACTTCATACGGAGCCATCTGGATACTCGACTGATAACTATTATTATAAGCAAACTCCGCGAGTGGCAGAAACTTGTCCCATGAACCCCCAAAATCAATGACACAGGAACACAACATGTACTAAAGAATTTGAATAGTATGTTTTGACTGACCGTCGGTCTGAGGATGAAACGTTGTGCTCAACTCCACCTGAGTACCCAACTCTCTCTGCACGACCCTCCAAAACAGGGATGTGAACTGAGTACCTCTGTCGAAAATGATAGAAACTGGAACCCTATGCAATCAGACAATCTCTCTGATATAAATCTCAGCTAACCGCTCCGAAGAATAAGTAGTACCAATAGGAATGAAGTGCACGGACTTGGTCAGCCGGTCCACAACGTGTTACACCCCATGTTTTCATACGTGAGAGTACGTCGTAAGTCAACTGGTGTAAGCTCAGAAATAAGATTATATTTGGAAGCACATAAAGTAAGTTAATCATGTTACCTTGGAGTTTACAAATATTTAAGATCATGAATAACGAGTACCGAGAGGGTTGGAAATCTTAGAAGCTAAACAAATTGAAGAAAATAAGTTTCGTCGAAAGTAGACGAGTTTGGAATGTTACAACATGTACTTTAGGGTGATACTATGGTTCATTAAATGATAATGAGGTTATGATATGAGTTATTTTTGTCATATTATATTTGTGTGCTACATTTTGAATTCAAGCAAGTTGTGGAACAAAAGTAGGCAAAGGTCTTCACAAGTTACATTCATAAAATTGTTGAAACTTAGACCAAATGTATCTGAGCTTTCCTCCCAATATACTTGAAATTAGGGGATGATATACCTACCAAATTGAATATCTATAAGTCTATTTTCCAACACATTAAACCGTTCATCAATATGACATAGTAGTAGAGAGATATTTGTAGTTTCGCGAGACTGCGCAGACATCATAAGTGATAAGTAGGTGGGTCACAAAAGCTTTTTGAGAAATATATTTCGTGTGTTATATAAGGTATTATTGGGAAATATTATATACCAAATTTAAGGTCTTGGAATTTAGTTTCCAACTCACTTAACCGTTCGTTCATACGACATCCGGATAAAAAGATATAAGCGTCGAAAGATGGGTCAATGCTAGGGTGCAAGCTAGCACCTCTTTGACTTTTCCAAAGTTGATATATATAAGTCTTAGGTCGGATTTCTCTTCATTTTTCAGCATACCACGACCATAGAACACCCATAAACATATTCTTAAGCTCTCTCCTAGGATTTAAAATAAGATTATCATCCCGGGCATGAAATCAAGAAGCGATAACATCAAAACGATCCCTACGACGTAAGTGTCATTATACCGCTTCTCTTTTTTTCTTTGTAGTTAGAGTTTTGGAAGGTAATTCATAGGTAAGAAACGTTTAATATCTGTATCTAAGTGTGTAAATATAAAGTGAGGTTTATAAATGTGTTTCCTAATAGTTAGAACTCACGGGACGGTGATCGGAAGTTGTGAGTTCGAGTTTTTGACTTGTAGCGGACTGTTTTGTGGACTCTTTTGTGTTACTGTTGGGCTGCGTATTTCACTACTTTTTTGTGGATATTTTTAGGATTAAGGGTGTGGATAAACACCATATAGATTTAGGGTGGTGGGCTGGTCATTCGTCATAACATTTCCAGGTCGTTTGACACTACTACGGTGGTCGTTTTGTGTATGAAGAGATTGCAGTGTGTTGGGCTGTTTTGTAGTATTTTGTGGTGTATATAAGGCTGGAAAATAATTTATATATGTTTTTTTTGTTGTATTCTTGTTTTGTTGGTGTTATCTTAAATTTGGAGGAAGTAAGGATAAAAGGGGAGATGCTGTCGGTTTTTATACAAAATAAGCTTGTCGTTCGTTGTGCGGTAATTGTACCTTTCGTAACTTAATGAAAGTATTATTGTTGTCTTAGATTAAGGTGATAAGAGGTGAGTTCAACTTGGTGAGTGGAAAGATTGTGATAAGGTATGTTAAGGCACTTCCTTCATTCTTTTGGCATGATCTAAAGTGAAACGAACGTAAACGATACGTTATTTCATAATGAATCTACTCCTAGCTACTAAGGTTGTCCATGTTGTTCTTTCCTTACAAAGTTATTCTAAGAAATTATGTATGATCCTTGAGTCCTAGTGAAGTTCATATTGATGGTATGATGTCCATAATGTTAATCAAGGTGCAACTACCTTACATCACTCCGAAAGGTTTAGAGCGTGATTTCCATGAGTCCAACATGCATTATATATAGTATCTATTTTAATCTACTGAGCCGCGCTATATTCGGCTAGGTACAACACCTATTGTGAAACCACTGAGTAGTTGGGTTCACCGAGCTCCACGTGGCCGGGTACGATTCTACCGAGCCTTATAATGGTCGGGTATGTTTTTACCAAGTCCTCTTCTAGGCCGGGTATGATATGATGATGATGATGATGATGCCCACAGAGGCAGCTATTTTTAAAAGATTATGTATATATATTCATCACGCATTTCATGTCACTATCTCTCAGAGGCACTCAGATGCTACGTGTTGTATCTCCTACATGCTCTTTATATTACTGTTCTTAGTTATGATTTTCTGCCTAACATACTCAGTACATTATTCGTACTGACGTCCCTTTTTCTTAAGGACGCTGCGTTTCTTACCCGCAGGTCCCGATATATAGGTTGATAGTCCTCCTAGTAGGCTATCAGCTCATTAGAAGGTGTTGGTGTACTCCACTTGCTTCGGAGTTGCCTATTTGGTCAGTATGATTGGGACATGCATTGACTGGTATGACGGGACCATGTCCGACCTTTTTGATGTTTATGTACTCTTAGAGGCTTGTAGACAAATTTCAGGTATATGGATACTTGTATGGGCTTGTCGGCCTGTGTTTTGAGTTTACAAATGGTCATGTCAGCCTTGTAGGCGCGTATGTCACATGTATAAGTTTCTATATCATGTTAGGCCGTCCTATGTCTAGCATTCCTTATGTTTTATTTTGATTATGTCATGATGACCATTTTGGCACATTTACCCGTGATAGTATGATAAGAAAGATATGTTATGTTGGTACTCGGTTGAGTAAGATACCGGTGCCTGCGGGTAAGAAACNCACATTTACCCGTGATAGTATGATAAGAAAGATATGTTATGTTGGTACTCGGTTGAGTAAGATACCGGTGCCTGTCGCGTCCCATAGGTTAGGTCATGACAGAAGTTGAATCAGAGCAGTTCTGTCCTAGGGATGTCTACAAGCTGTGTCTAGTAGAATCTTGTTTATGGGTGTGTTGTGCACCACACTTATAAGCAGGAGGCTACAGGGCATTTAGGACTATCACTCTTTGTTCTTACGCTAGATCGTTGGGTAGAGCTCAGTGGTAAGAACTCAATTTCCTAAATTCTATCTTATTCATAATACGACAATGCCTACATCTAGAAAGACGATTGGTAAGAGGTTGCATGTGGCTGTGAATGAGTTGAGTCAGAGGAACTCGATTTTGCACGATGCTTATAATGAGTAAATATAAGGTATTCAGTAGATCATGTGTGTACTAAGACGGGTAAGCCTCTTGATAAGGAGTCCTAAGGAAAATAAAATATATCCACCCATATGGTGAAAGGAAATGAGAGATTCAAATTATAGATACAAGTTTCAACAAGTAAAAGAAACAAGGTGAAGAAAGGTACGAGGTACCCAGTTAGTAAAGATTATCAGTATTTACAATTGAGGCAGAGAAATATAAGTATTCTGAGTTACCTTCAACAATAATAGAGGTATGTACAATTTTCCACACCCATCTCAATTATGCATATAGGAGCTAACAAATATAGTTTAAGAGCATGATGGGATATCAGGATCCCACTGGGGTTAGAGTAACCCAAAATTGTGGGTGGATTGTTATCATTATCTAACACTTTTGAAGGGTAGTGCAGAACATGGTAATACTTCTCATTGGGAGATATCCAGGTGGTGCACTCTAGAATAATACAGTCAGATATGAATACTAGATTGTTGAGAAATTTCAGAAGATATGCAGTGGAATCCTAGAAGGGATAAATATTCATCATATTATGACTCCTGCCCCTAGTAAAAAAAAAAAGAGAGAGAATGTTAGGCGTCCCAAAGAACCAGTGAGATGAAGCAGGGGGAGTTAAAAGTTAAGGAATGTTTTGTTGGAGTTTTCAAAATAAGGTAATAAACATAGATATTAGCATGAGAATTGAAGAGAGTAAATGAAGCATTATGAGTAAGATAAGATAAATAAGTGATAACGGCAAATCAAAATATGACAGCATGACAGAGTCTATAGTCAAGTGAAGGAAAAGACAAGAGGAGACATGCCTTGAGACAATAAAAGTATAGACCCTAAAGTCGTATCCTCATTTCGTGAAATGAGTCGGTGAGTCCAACGTGATTACCAGAAGGAAATGTTAGACCCCCCGAGTAATAGAAATTAGCACGGAATAGTAAAAAAAAATCAAACATAAATTAGGGATCAAGGGAATTGGTAATAGTCGGCATTGTGAGAATTTTAGAGATCGTGTTTGGACCATAATAGAATGGAAAACAGAAGAATAACCTTTAAAGGTCATTCACGAAAACCCTTCCCTAAAGCAAGCACTATGAGCAGAGTTAAGCTTAAGGGACTAAATGTGCCGGTTACACCAGGTGTCACCCTTGTGCGTAAGAAATTCAATTATACCTGGTATAGAAGGGTTACCACAAGGCGAGTAATATCTCAGTGAAGATGTTAATTATAAAGATGAAGAGGTAAATGTCGAATGGTAAAGGAAGAATGTGGTAAAAAGGTGAAAGGAATGAGATTGAATTTATTCATATCTTACAGATATAATATGACTCCAGAACATTATGCAAGCATGATGTTGGGGAGAATCAATAAGGGTTTCACATTCAATGATAGTGATAAATAAGTGAAAATGAACACTTGATACATAAGGATCCTGTACGAGAGGTAAGTTAAGACAAAGGAAATAACCCAAGAGGCGTTACATAAAATACAGATATGAGAGTGGACCAACGAGTAGTCTGTAGTTGATTCAGAAAGAGACTAGTTATAGCTAAACAAGAGGTCATAGATAAATCAACAGATCATGCAGGATAAACCTAGTGCAACCCAACATAGGGAATTCACTCTCGCAGATATGATGTCATCGTGATCCTTGAGTAATATTAAGATAGGAGATTGGGTAGTTAAAGGTACCGTATAAGTGTTGCAGAAATAAAAGAAAGTGCCACTAAGGAGATAGTCAAATTTCACTTCAGAAGCAACCTTACGAGCACACGGGCGTGGATGTAAGTAACTAAGAATAATAATAGGTGAGTAAGAACATCAAAAATTCCTTTGGGTATATGATATAATAAGCTCGCAGCTTTACAAGAGTCGGAGGGTATCCACTATGTAGTACAACGAAATAATAGTTGAGGAAATAAGCAAGAAGGCTTCAATATAAGCATAGTGACTTAAAGAAGAAATGGTCTTATGACAATTTTCTCACTACAATATTGTATACACTCCATAAGTAAGTGGCACCTATCATGGATAATGAACGGGAAGAAGAAAGGAAAATCAAGAGTTGATAATTGAGATCATATGAGATACAGGGAACTCCAGTATTTGTAGGCATTAATATATGCCAAGTATCCATACAGCAAGTGGCAAAACGGCAAGGAAAAGTAATTGCTTACATTTAAAGGCGGTTGGGAAGGCATTAAAGGAAATCTATGGTGCTAGCATGTTAAAAGGAAGGGTGCGAGTAGTATAAATAGATATGCGTAGGTCGCAAGCTAAAGTATGATAGAGAAACAAGGTTTTAGCTAGACAACAATAAGGATAAGAAAAGGTGAGTGAGAGGTGACGAGAATAGGTAAGTACTCGGGATTTAACCCATCAAAACAAGAGGTTGATGGTTTCCATAAAGTTATAAAAAGCTCAGTATAGCATGAGTGAACTCAAAGGAGTTTAAAACTAGGAGCATTTAGAAGATATGTAATGCTACCCTAGTAGTAAAGTAAGGGTGTAACTGTGATAAATAATAAGAGAAGGAGTTTAGGCCTTTTATTGAGTAATGATTTTGAGAACAAGGATTTCATGAATTGCACAGGATTAGAACTACCCCATAGGATGAATCACATTTGGATGCTATGAAATAGAGCTATTGGAGTATAGTATAATCCCTAAGTGGATCAGGAAAATCACTTCAGATGTTCTCCGATGAGACGTAAGCCCTAGTGACAATGTATTACATGAGAGTATTCAAGTTATCAGTAGTAGATTATGATCAACATTAAGGTGAATCAATAATTGACGGATAAAAGTTCCAAGTATGAGATGAGATTATTCTATAATTCTTAAGATGAACGGTAATAAGGAAGCATTAAGTGGCTTAGATTTATACATATAGGATAAGCGGTGAGAGAGTAACCTGGAGTTGGGTGGCAAGCGTCCATAATAATAAACCAAAGTAAGATTCATGGTACAATATGACCTACCTAGTTGTGGTAAAGCCATAAGCATAGATAACTAAGGTCATGAAACAAGATATAACAATAGTCGTAAGTTCAAAAAAGTACCAAGCAAAGAACTTTAGTACACCTATAGATGCCAGAGGGATAGCTTGTCATAGTACTATATATGTTCACAAAGTGAAGCCTAAATATTGGTTAAAAGCTAATGGAAAAAGTAGATAAGATTCGCATTGGCGCAAATTCAAGGTTAGAATCGTACAGGCTGCATGAAAGAAGGTAGAAACAGTTACGAGATTGGAAGAATTTGGACCACAAATCGTGGTGTGAGAAAGAGGCCTAAAAGGGGGAATGCCCTAGCCTTTGGATTTATTCACCGAACAACTCCCTAGATGGTAAAGACAATATTAAAGTATTCGTAAGGGCTATTGCTTAAGAGACGGATAAGTGCATTAGTCAACATTCGAGGATGAATGTTCCAAAGGGGGGAATGATGTTACACCCCATGTTTTTGTACGTGAGAGTACGTCGTAAGTCAATTGATGTAAGTTCAGAAGTAAGATTATATTTGGAAGAACATAAAGTAAGTTAATCATGTTACCTTGGAGGTTACAAATATTTAATATCATGAATAGCGAGTACCGAGGGGGTTAGAAAGCTTAGAAGCTAAACAAATTGAAGAAAATGAGTTTCGTCGAAAGTAGACGAGTTTGGAACGTTATAACATGTACTTTAGGGTGACACTATGTTTCATTACATGATAATGAGGTTATGCTATGAGTTATTTTTGTCATATGATATTCGTGTGCTACATTTTGAAGTCAAGCAAGTTGTGGAACAAAAGTTGGCAAAGGTCTTCACAAGTTACATTCATAAAATTGTTGAAACTTAGGTCAAATGTATCTAAGATATTCTCCCAATATACTTGGAATTAGGGGAAGATATACCCACCAAATCTAATATCTATCAGTCTAGTTTCCAACACATTAAACCGTTCATCGGTATGACATAGGAGTAGAGAGATATTTGCAGTTTCATGAGACTGCGCAGACATCATAAGTGACAAGTAGGTGGGTCACTAAAGATTTTTAAGAAACACATTTCGTGTGTTATATGAGGTCTTATTGGTAAATATTATATACTAAATTAAATTTCCTGGAATTTAGTTTTCAACGCTCTTAACCGTTTGTTCATACGGCATCCTAATAAAAAGATATAAGCGTCGGAAGATGGGCCAATGCTAGGGTGCCAAGCTAGCACCTCTTTTACTTTTCCAAAGTTGATATATATAAGTCTTAGGTCGGCTTTCTCTTCATTTTTCAGCATAATACGACCATATAAAACGCATAAATATATCCTTAAGCTCTCTTCTAGAGTTTCAAAGAATATTATCATCCCGGGTATGAAATCGAGAAGCAATAACATCAAAACGATCCCTACGACGTAAATGTCATTATACCGCCTCTCTTTTTTCTTTATAGTTAGAGTTTTGGAAGGTAATTCATAGGTAAGAAACGTGTAATATCTGTATTTAAGTTTTTAAATATAAATTTAGGTTTATAAATATGTTTCCTAATAGTTATAACTCACGGGACAATGATCGAAAGCCATGAGTTCGAGTTATTTGACTTGGAGCGGACTGTTTTGTGGACTCTTTTGTGTTACTGTTGGGCTGCGTATTTCACTACTGTTTTGTGGATTTTTGGAGGAGGAAGTGTTTGGAGAAAAACCATATAGATATAGGGTGGTGATCTGGTCGTTCATCGTAACATTTCTGGGTCGTTTGACACTATTACGGTGGTCATTTTATGTATGAAGAGACTGCGGTGTGTTGGGATGTTTTGTAATATTTTGTGGTGTATATAAGGCTGGAAAATAATGTATATATGTTGTTGTTTTTGTGTTTTTTGTTGTTGGTGTTATCTTGAATTTGGAAAATAATGTATATATGGTGTTATCTGGAAAATAAAGTATTATTATCGTTGTTGTAGATTAAGGTGATAAGAGGCGAGCTCAACTTGGTGAGTGGAAAGATTGTGATAAGGTATGTTAAGGCACTTCCTTCATTCTTTTGGCAGGATCTAAAGTGAAACGAACGTAAACGATACGCTATATCATAATGAATCTACTCCTAGCTACTAAGGTTGTCCATGTTGTTATTTCCTTACAAAGTTATTCTAAGAAATTATGTATGATCCTTGAATCCTAGTGAAGTTCATATTGATGGTATAATGTCCATAATGTTAATCGAGGTGCAACTACTTTACATCAGTCTGAAAGGTTTAGAGCGTGATTCCATGAGTCCAGCATGCATTATATATAGTATCTATTTTACTCTACCGAGCCGCACTATAGTCGGCCGGGTACGACACCTATTGTGCAACCACTGGTTAGTTGGGTTTACTGAGCTACACGTGGCCGGGTACGATTCTACCGATCCTTATCATGGCCGGGTATGTTTTTATCGAGTACTCTTCGAGGCTGGGTAGGACATGATGATGATGATGCTCACAGAGTCGGATGTTTTTAAAAGATTATGTATATATATATATAACGCATTTCATGTCTATCTCTCAAAGGCACTCAGATGCTACAGGTTGTATCTCCTACATCTCTCTTTACATTACTGTTCTTAGTTATGATTTTCTACCTTACATACTCAATACTTTATTCGTACTGACATCCCTTTTTCTTGGGGACACTGCGTTTCATGCCCACAGGTCCCGATAGACAAGTTGACAGTCCTCCTAGTAGGCTATCAGCTCAGTGGAAGTTGTTGTTGAACTTCACTTGCTCCGGAGTTGCCTATTTGGTCTGTACGACTAGGACATGCATTGACTGATATGGCGGGGCCCTGTCCTGACCTTTTTGATGTTTATGTACTCTTAGAGGCTTGCAGACAAATGTAAGGTATATGGATACTTGTATGGCTTTTTCGGCCTATGTTTTGAGTATACAAATGGGCATGTCAACTTATTGGTGCGTATGTCACATGTATAAGTTTCTATATCATGTTAGGTCGTCCTATGTCAAGCATTCCCTTATGTTTTATTTCGATTATGTCATGATGACCATTTTGGCACATTTACCCGTGATAGTATGATAAGAAAGATATGTTATGTTGGTACTCGGTTGAGTAAGGTATCGGGTGCCCGTTGCGTCCCATAGGTGGGTTGTGATACAACGACTGAAATAGCATCGAACTTCCTCGAAGTCCATGGGAGTCCAACTATAAAGTCCACGGAGATCCGCTCCCACTTCCACTCCGGAATATCAAACCTCTGGTGCAACCTACCTGGTCTCTCGTGCTCATACTTGACCTGCTAAACGTTGAGACACCGAGCACAATATCAACAATATCCTTCTTCATTTGCCTCCACCAATAATGATGTTTCAGATCCTGATACATCTTTGCGGCACCCGGATTGATGGAATACCGCGAGATATGGGCCTCTACTAGAATAAACTCTCGAAGCCCATCCACTTTGGGCACACAAATTCGACCCTGTATCCGAATAACCCCATCATCATCAATCACTACATCCATGGCAGCACCTCGTCGGACCCTGTCCTGAAGAACAAGCAAGTATGGGTCATCATACTGGCACTCTCTGATCCGGTCATAAAGAGAAGACCTGGAAGCTACACTAGCCAACACTCGGTGAGGCTCCGATAAGTCCAATCTCACAAAATGACCTGCTAAAGCCTGAACATCAAGGGCTAGTGGTCTCTATGCTGCTAGGAGATATGCTAGACTCCCCAAACTCTCTGCTCAGTGACTCAAGGCATCGGCCACTACATTGGCCTTCCCCGGGTGGTATAGAATAGTGAGGTCATAATCCTTGAGAAGATCCAACCATCTCCTCTGACGCCAATTCAAATCCTTCTGCTTAAACAGATGTTGCAAACTATGGTGATCAGTAAAAACCTCACAATGCACACTGTACAAATAATTACGCCAAATCTCCAAGGCGTGAATAATGGTTGCTAGCTCAAGATCATGTATGGGATAATTCTTCTCACGAGTCTTCAACTGGCGCGAGGCGTTGGCAGTCACCCTACCCTACTGCATCAACATGCACATGGTGCCTATCCTCGAGGCATCACAATATACGGTATAAGAACCTGAGGCTGATTGGCAACACAAATACTGGAGCTGAGGTCAATGCAGTCTTGAGCTTCTGAAAGCTCTTCTCACACTCGTCCGACCACTTGAATGGAGCACCGTTCTAGGTCAATTTTTTCAAGGGCGAAGCGATAGAAGAAAAACCCTCCACAAAGCGATGATAATATCCCGCCAAACCAAGGATGCTCCTAATCTTTGTAGCTGAGGACGGTTTGGGCCAACTCTGCACCGCCTCTATCTTCTTCGGATAAACCTGAATACCCTCACATGACACCACATGTCCCAAGAAAGCTACTAAGACAAGCCAAAACTCACACTTGGAGAACTTTGAATAAAGCTTCTCCTCCCTCAATCTCTGTAAAACAACTCTAAAATGCTGAGCATGCTCCTCCTGGCTACGAGAATATACCAGGATGTCATCAATGAACACTATGACAAAAGAATCCAAGTACGGCCGAAACACGCTGTTCATCAAATGCATGAATGCTCCTGGGGCACTGGTCAGCCCAAAAGACATCACTATAAACTCATAATGACCATAACGACTCCTGAAAGTTGTCTTGGGAATATCAAAATCCCGAATCTTTAGCTAATGATACCAGGATCTCAAATTAATCTTAGAGAACACCCTAGCTCCCTGAAGCTGGTGAAACAAATCACCAATGCGAGGCAAATGATACTTATTCTTGACTGTAACCTTATTCAACTGCCTGTAATCAATACACATCCTCATGGAACCATCCTTCTTATTTACAAACAACACCGGTGCACCCCAAGGTGACACACTAGGCTGAATGAATCTCTTATCTAGGAGTTCCTGAAGCTGCTCCTTCAACTCTTTTAACTCCGACGGTGCCAAACGATATGGTGGAATAGAGATAGGCTGAGTGTCCGATGCAAAATCAATACCAAAATCAATATCCCTGTCAGGTGGCATGCCTGGCAGGTCAGCTGGAAACACGTCTGGAAAATCACAGACCATAGGAACATAATCAATAGTGGGAGTCTCAACACTGACATCCCTCACAAAAGCCAAATACGATAAACACCCTTTTTCTACCATACGCTGGGCCTTCAGGTAAGAAATCACCCTACTAGGCACATACTCAATAGAACCTCTCCACTCAACTCTCGGAAATCCTAGCATCACTAAGGTCACAGTATTAGCGTGGCAATCAAGAACAGCAAGACACGGAGATAACCAATCCATGCCTAATATCACATCAAAGTTAACCATGCTAAGTAATAACATATCCACTCGGGTCTCCAGAGCCTCAATAGATATCACACACGACCGGTACACATGGTCCGCAACAATGGTATCGCCCACCGGAGTCGACACATGAACAGATGTAACTAAGGACTCACGGGGCATATCCATAAAATGGGCAAAGTATGATGAAACATAAGAATACGTGGAATCATAATCAAATAAGACCGAAGCATCTCGGTGACAGACTAAGATAATACATGTAAGTACTACATCTGAGGCTATATCATCTGGTCTGGCTGGGAGTACATAAAAGCGAGCCTGACCTCCGCCTGATCGACCTCTCCCTCTAGGTGGTCTCTAGCTGACTGACCCCCACCCTTAGCTGCCTGGGCGGGTGGTGTAGTAATTAGTGTTAAAGCTGAAGGCTGGCTCCTCTACTGGAATGAACCACCCGCAAGACGAGGACAATACCTCTTGATATGACCCGGATCACCACACTCAAAGAAACCCCTCTCAGCAATTGACAGTGGGGACTGAAGGGAACCCCTAAAACCAGAATAATTACTAGGAGAACCATGCACCGAGGAACCCTGAACTGATGGCGGCTGAGATGAAATCTGGGCTGGAAGAGCACTAAATGATGAACGGCCCGGATGAGAGCTGCGGGGACCATGCTCCGATGAAGCACCACTGCAGGCTGGGTGGGCTGGCTGAGGAGGCCTAAATGAACGGCCTTTGCTGTGCTGAGACTAACCTCCTGAATGAACACAACCAAAACCACCAGATCTTTGAGGCCTCTTGGCCTCCCTCTCGACTTGCTCCTAGCGTCGAAGTGACTCAATCTCTCTGGCTATGTCAACTACCTCCTCAAAAGAAGCTATAGATACCCTCTCCCTGGTTAGAAAAATTCGAAGCTGATAAGTGAGGCCATCAACAAACCTCCTGATCTTCTCCCTATCTGTGGAACTAGCCAAATAGCATGACGGGCTAACTCGAAGAACCTCATCTCATACTGCGTCACAGTCATGTCCGCCTGACGCAACTACTCGAACTCCCTACGCAGCTCCTCCCTACAAGACTGCGGTACATACTTCTCCAGGAAGAGAATAAAGAACTGATGCCAGGTAAGGGGCATTGCGTCAACAGGTCTACGCCTCTCATAGGCCTCCCAGCAAGCAAGTGCAGCTCCTGAGAACTAGAAGGTAGTAAATGGAACCCCATTAGCCTCCAATATCCCTGCTGGGAAAAGAATCCTTTGACACTTGTCTAAGAAGTCCTCGGCATCCTCGCCATTAGTGCCACTGAAAATCGGAGGCTGAAGTCTACTAAATCTCTCCAACCTGCGTTGCTCATCATCTGCCAAAGCCGGGACCACAAAATCATAGGCTGGGGCAACCGGCTAGGCTGGAGCTGCCCCTGGGTAACTTGCTCAGGTGTCCGAGCAGCTGAAGTCTGAGTGTCTCCCGTTCTGAGAAGTAGCGGTAGTAGTAGACATAGCAACTGCCTGTGCAAGACTAGTGCACACAGTCAGAATCTAAGCAAGGGTCTCCTGAGGACCCGGAATCACAATAGGCATTGCCGATGCCAGAGCATGTCCCGCTGGAATCTCAACGGTGGGAACCTGGTCCTGAATAGTAGGAGGGTCCACAGGTACTGCCCCGGCTACTGCGTGGGCTGTACCCCTCCCTCTGTCACAGCCTCGACCCCTCGCTGGTCCAGCTGATGCCTGATCACCCTGATCGGTAGCGCGAGTCCTTACCATCTGTGAGAGAATGAAACAATAGAAGTTTAGTTCCAGAAATCAACAGATTCGCATGACAGAATTCAAGAATGTGATATTTCTTCTAAGGTTTATGTAGCCTCTCGAAGATAAGTACAGATGTCTCCGTACCGATCCACAAGACTCTACTAAACATGCTCATGACTGGTGAGACCTATCTAACCTAGAGCTCCGATACCAACTTGTCACGACCCCAAATCCTTAGTCGTGATGGCGCCTGTCGTGGAATCAGGCAAGCCACACATTTCGTTGAATACAAGTTTATTTTTTCAGAAAATTTATAAATATAGAAGCAGAATATTGATAATAACCCATTTGAAAGTTTAACAACATTTAAAGAACATTTCAAAATCCATCCCTGAATCTAGTGTCACCAAGGCACGAGCTACTATACCGTACAAATGTAAAAAAATAGAGGATATGTCAACATAGTCTGTAATAATAAAAGTGCGACAGGAAGATAAATAAGCAGAAGACGAGGTCGTGATCGCCAGTTGCCACCTCGATGACTCCGAAGAAACTCTGACAGCTTCTCAGTATCCACTACCGGGTCCCGATGTACCTAGATCTGCACACAAGGTGCAGAGGGTAACGTGAGTACACCAAATCTATAAGTAATGAACCCAACCAATGGGCTGAGAGGTAGTGACAGACTAAACCTCGGATTCACAATAAACAACGTACAGAAATTAGACATGCTAATAGTTTATCAGAAAATATTCAAAATATGCCAAGTATGTCAGAATACGCTACATGCCATCATATAAATATATGAAACTAGTGTGGAAATGCACATAGTGCTCACAACCCTCACACAGCAGTCCACTCAGTACTGTATATGGCTCTCAGGCCCAGGGAAGGTCCATCCTGGAATGTACATAATCATCAGGGACTGTAGTCACTTGGTACTGAGGAAAAAGGCCAATCCAGCCCCACGGAGAAGATCCATCTCCGGAACACAACACGCGGAAAAGATCCATGTCCAGGGATGATCCATCCCTCACATATCATCAACTTCGGACAAGGTCCATGTCCAGGGAAGATCCATCCCTCAATATCAATGCGATCACTAGGGTGAAAAGACTCCGGAGGGGCCCTATTGGCCCAAGCTCTATATCAAACCAACGAAGACATGATTAAAGTATCGTTGTGGTGTGCAGTCCGATCTCATAACTGTCTCAACAACAGGCTCTCGGCCTCACTTAGTCATTACTTTCCAGTCTCACTCACATGGATCAGATATGCATAAATCAACCTGAAACAATGATAAATATGCATATAATTAACAATACTAAGACTGAGATATGAAATGATATGCTATAATAGGATTGAGTATATGAAATCAATAATCACAAAATCAGACAGTAATATACGACGACTCGGGTGTCAGCATTTTCGGCATGAAGCCTTAGCATTTATACTTAACAAGATTCCTAACATGTTCACATTTACCACATTAATAGACATGCAGATATAAATCCATAATAACTACTATACGGTGCAATGGGATGAGCCAGGCCACAAATACTCGGTGCACACCCACTCGGCCGTCACTTGGCATGTGCGTCACCTCAATTATAGTCATATATCATATAGTTCAGGGTTTCGAACCCTCAGAACCAAGTTTGGAAATGTTACTTACCTCAAAACCAGCTAATATCCTAGCCCACGCCCTTGCCTCTTGATGCGGCCTCCGAGTGCTCCGAATCTACCAAAAATCAGATTCATATCATTATTATATGCCAAGGAGTGAAGCCCATTCGAAATTTATCAAAATTACCCAAAAATACCGAAATTGGCCAAACCCGACCTCCGGGCCGTCTTGGATTCCGATAAAATTTACTTCACAAGAATCATCATCCTCCCACGAGTCTATACATACCAAGAACATCAAAATCAGACCTCAAATGACCCCTCAAATCCCCATTTTAAAGCCTCTAATTACAAGACCTAATTACCTAATTTTTGGTACTAATTTCCCACAAATTTCACCACTAGTCAATCCATTAATCAAATATAATCGAGTTTTAATTCCAAAAGTCTTATCTCTACGAAGAACTCTCGAAATCCCTCTTCAAAACCCTTCAAAAGCTTCAAACCCGTGTAGAAATGGTGGAAGAATGACCAAAAGTTGCTAAGGCTCCTATTTATATGTTCTGCCCAGCGATGACCGCACCTGCGGTCCTTTTCTCACACCTGCAGACCCGCACCTGCGGTCCCAGGTGCGCACCTGTGCGTTTCACTTAAAAGGCCATTTTCCGCACCTGCGACAAATCCTCTGCATCTGCGACTCCGCAGGTGCGGCCCAAGTCTCGCACCTGCAACTTCCTTCAACCTGATCAAACTCCGCACCTGCACATGCCTCTCCGCACCTGCGGCTACACTTCTGTAGGTGCGGCCACACAAGAAACATTGCACCATCAACTTTTTCTGCTGCATTATCCAATTTTAAATCCCCTGATGGTTTTCTGAAATCATCTCGAGCCCCTCGGGACCCCAACAAAAATTACCAACAAGTCATAAATGATCGCCCGGACTTAGTCGCACCCTTGGGACACCCAAAATAACATCAAAACACTAAATTCACCTCGGATTCAAGGCTACGAACTTAGAAATTTCCAAATTTCGCCAAAGATGCCGAAACCATCCAAAACACGTCCGGTTAACTTGAAAATTTGCGCACACATCTAAAATGACCCTATGAACATGTTCCAACTTCCGAAATTCCATTCCGATACCGATCGCTAATATTTCACTGCGGACCGAAAATCGCCTAAACTCAATTTGGCCAATTCAAGCCTAATTCTACTCGGGACCTCAAAACCACATTCCGATCACACTCCTAAGTCCCAAATCACCTAACGAAGCTATCCGAGCTATAAAATCCACATTCCGAGGTTGTTTACCTATAAGTCAACTCCCGGTTGACTTTTCCACCTATTAAGCTTATTTAATAGACTAAGTGCCTCAATTCTCACCACGACCACTCCGATCACGAACTAACCGACCCAACACATCATAATTAGCTGAAATAGCATATGAAAAAGCTAAAACAGAGGAAACGGGTCTAATCTCACGAAACGATCAACCGGGTTGTTATATTTCTCCCGGAATACGTCCGTAGTCCCAAAATAAATATGCAGTACATGGGGATTTCCTGAAATACGTCTGTATTCCAAATTTAAATATGCAGTACAAGGATCTCCCAGAATACGTCCGTAGTCCCAATTTAAATATGCAGTACAGGGGGATCTCACAGAATACATCCGTAATCCCAATTTAAATATGCAGCGCAACCAACAAAGACAACAATTATAGTGCGGCAGAAAACCCGTACATCACCACAACAAGTACAAAGCAACAATGACAGTAGTACAAAGTAGGACGAGTAAATCAATACAAGAACTTCAATTCACAAAGAAACAGTAGAACTCATTCACAAGGAATAATCACGGTAAAGAATGTTAGGTGTAAAGAGAACAGCTTAACCAGGGAAAAACAAGACGTAGCAACGAATCCACAATATTCAAGCCAACAATAAGAAGCCAACACAAGTTAAATAATTCCAACTAAGGACAAGTCGACAAAGGTATAAGTTATCTAAACTCCTTATGAGGTTGCACAATTATGAGAGATGAAACTAGTAGTCAGGAACCCAGTCTTAACAAATAGAACTTCATACACAAGGAATATAAGGACCTAAGAACCCTAAAAGGCCAACCTTCTACAAATAAGTCCGAGCAAGAACTCGTTATCTCGCATACACGGACTACAATCAACATAGAAGACTCAAATACTAAGGGGTAATTCCCCCACACAAGGTTAGGCAAGATACTTACCTCAATGACGACAAACCGGACAAAAATCTACTCCGCAATGCCCTTGCCACTCGACTTGGCCACAAATCGCCCTGAATCTATCTAAAATCAGTATCATATCATTAATATATGCTAAAGGAACGAAGACCACATAAAAATTATAGAATTACATCACAAATCCCGAAATTGGCCAAACCCGACCCCAGTCCCACATCTCGGAATCCAACAAAAACTACAAAACTATAAACCTCATTCCCTCACGAGTCCATACATACAAAATTTACCAAAATTCGACCTCGTTTGACCCCTAAATTCTTCAAATTACACTCTCCAATTTCAAGCCTTAATTTCCCAAATATTCACCCTAAATTCAACAATTTCCATGCTTAATCAACTGAAATTCACCATAGATTTGAGTTTTAAGTTAAAAAACCTTACCTCAACCAGTGTCCCCTTGAATCCCTCTTCAAAACCCTCCAAAAGCTCCAAAAACCGAATGAAAAACGGTGAAGAATAGCCAAAATTCATGAAGGGTCCTTTATATACTTCTGCCCAAGCATTTCCACATTTGCGGCCAATTAGCGCACATGTGATCTCCGCATCTGCAAAAAAATATGCGCTTCTGCGATTTTTCATTAAATTCCAGTCTTCGCACCTGCGGTTGTATAAGTTCATCTGCGGTCATCGCAGATGCGGGGACTAAACTGCCCCTGCGGAACTCTGCGCACCTGCCCTCCTATTTCGCACCTACGGTTCCCAATCCGCGGGTGCGGCCACACCAGAACAGCAACACCAGCTGCATTTTCCAACTTCAAAATTCCCGTTAACCATCCGAAATCATCTCGAGCCCCTCGGGACCTTAACCAATTGCACCAAAGGTCACATATAAATACACGAACTTAGTCAAACCTTCAGAACATTCAAAACAACACCAAAACAACACCAAAACACCGAATTAACCCCGAATTCTAGCCTAAGGATTTCTAAACTTCCAAAATTCGCCAATGATGTCGAAACCAACCAAACCACATCCGAATGACCTGAAATTTTGCACACACATCACAAATGATGTTACGAACCTATTCCAACTTCCAGCATTCCATTCCTACACCGATATCGCATTTTCCACTGCCGACCGGAATCCGCCAAATTTCCAATTTCACCAATTCAAGCCTAAATCTACTACGGACCTCCAAAACACATTCTGGACGCACTCCTAAGCCAAAAATCATCATATGAAGCTGCTGACACCATCCATAACTCGTTCTGGAGCCGTTTAGACAAAAAGTAAAATTTTGGTCAAAATTCAACGCTTAAGCTTCCAAAATAGCAGTCTTTCTTCCAATTCGACTCTGAATCATCCGGTAATTGAATCCAACCATTGGTCGATACACACAATGTGAAGCTGTTCAGGACTTATCCCACCGAACGGAGCTTAAAGTCTCAAAACGACCGGTCGGGCCGTTACATTTTCCCCCTCTTAAAACAAATGTCCATCCTTGAACGTGCCAAGATTCGCCTCAAACTCATCCAATCACTGAATGCACACTTCCAACACACACCTGCGGGTGATCCCACATCACCCCAATCTGCATAAGGCTGGAGACACCATAACAACTGTAATTTACCCTTTCTACCAACATATATAAGCCTCATACCCCAATTTCTCACCTTCTCTTCACTTCCAAAAGGCCCGATTCTTAATCCATATGCGGTATCAGCCTCAACCAGTTACATCAAATCATTCCTACGACCACACAACATAACACACCACACATATGCCCTTAATAACACTTCTAATCACAATAGCTGCCCGAAATCAACTCAGCACTGGCAATTAGCCTCACATCTGAAAGAAATCTATTTCAACCCTCCATAACACTGACAATGATGCGAGAAATATGAAGACCTCATAATCAGACACCCGAATCACCAAGCCACAACAAACACCATCGGGAACACACCCCAAAAGCTAAAACTCAAGAAGCACATAAGGAAAATGACTAAATACGAAAAGAGAAACACATAAGGAAACCATCAAACAAGCCCGACAGGTACAACTCTCTATCAGTACTAACCCACAACTATTATACAAGGAAGAATTAAAGCATATAAACAAATCACAAGGATCCCGTTCTGATATAATTTCCACCAGGGTACTCAACCCGGTTCAAACATATCGAATCACAAAAGATCACGAGGGTCTCGCCCTCAACTCTAAATCGCATATCGAGTATATATATATATATATATATATATATCATACCAAATGAAATCTTCCACTAACTCAGCTCTGCCAATAAATCACAACACTCACTGAACTCTCACTCGGTAGAATATCAAATCACAGCTCGTTATCAAAATACCCAGGAAAAATCACATCAAGCTTACCATGATGAAAAACAAGACTCACTCTTAGTCTCTCTCACCACTCTCAATGCTGAACAAAAAATCAATGATAGACACGGTCTACCACTCATAGAATCTCCTAACAGGAGAAAACACGAAAATAGAGTGCAAAGCATGAAACTCACTCATAAACGAAGCTACAAATGAGGGAACTTGTCCCGACCAGCATAACTACAATGAAATAAAAATGGTACCCCTCTATAACAGCTCAAACATACCTGTATGATAACATCTGGCACAACGGCCTCCAGCCTACTATATGAAACACATAAACGGGTCGGGCCTCCCCTTCTTGGGTGCCCCCTACTCACCTGAATAACTCGCTGTGACACACCTGCTCGAAGCCTAGGACAATCTTTCACCATGTGCCTGATATCTCCACACTCAAAGCAACCCCTCTGCTGATGTGCCTGTGGAAACTGAGAGACCCATGAGCACCTGGGACACTGCGCGAAGCCGGAAGTGCAACTGAACTGGATGACCCACAAATTTATACCATGTAGTACCATGCCTCCAAAATAAGGACCAGTAGATCTCTTCGGTTTACGAGGCCTCCTTGCCTCCCTGTACTCTCTTTCCTGATCTCGTCTGTTCTCTTGTTCCCGGTCCCACATGCCTTCTAACTGTCGAGCGACCCCTACCACCTGCTAAAATGAAATATATGACTCCAACTCTCGAGCCATGTTGAACCTAATATCATGCTTGAGCCCTTCAATGAGTCTACGGACTCGCCTTCTAACTGAAGCGACCAAGGCAGGTGCATATCTGGTCAATTCACTAAATCTGACGACATACTCTAATACTGACGTAGTGCCCTGATCTAACTGCTCAAACTCCACGCGCCATGCACCCCGAAGGGACTGAGGTACAAACATTTCCCAAAAATATCTATGAACCGAACCTTTCTAAGTGAAGCTATATCGGCCAGGCTACCTATCTCGTATGCCCGCCACCACTGATAAGTTGCTCCCTCAAGATGGAACGTAGTAAAACAAACCCCCACTCATCTCGACCATACCCATGTGTGGAGGATGCTATGGCACTCCCCCAAAAAACCATGTTCACTCTCTGAAGCCAAACCATTGAATGTAAGGGGGGGGGGGGTCATATCTCTTGAACCTTGAAAATATAAACGGTCTTTCCTTGGATGTTGTTGTCCTGACCATGGGCCGAACTGGAACCAAAGGTTCAAGAGATNAATTCACTAAATCTGACGACATACTCTAATACTGACGTAGTGCCCTGATCTAACTGCTCAAACTCCACGCGCCATGCACCCCGAAGGGACTGAGGTACAAACATTTCCCAAAAATATCTATGAACCGAACCTTTCTAAGTGAAGCTATATCGGCCAGGCTACCTATCTCGTATGCCCGCCACCACTGATAAGTTGCTCCCTCAAGATGGAACGTAGTAAAACAAACCCCCACTCATCTCGACCATACCCATGTGTGGAGGATGCTATGGCACTCCCCCAAAAAACCATGTTCACTCTCTGAAGCCAAACCATTGAATGTAAGGGGGGGGGGGGTCATATCTCTTGAACCTTGAAAATATAAACGGTCTTTCCTTGGATGTTGTTGTCCTGACCATGGGCCGAACTGGAACCAAAGGTTGTGTCACCATGACACTTGGAACCTGATCAACATGACTCCCTGCTCTGGAGTGTGGGCGGCGGGAGTCTAAGCTCGTCCCTCGGTCTGCGAAGTAGCTGGTGCAACCGGAATCAACCCCGCTTAAGCCAATGTACTAACATGCTCAGGGACTGTGCTAAGGTTTCTGAAGTCCGGGGTAACAGTAGGCGCCTCCGGTACCTGCCTCCCAACTGGAATTACTGCCGGCTCCTCAACTGCTGCTCTGGTAGGTGCCCTAGCCGCGACAAGTGCCCCTCATCGGCCTCCGCCTCTGACCCTATGGACATCTGCTCTGAGGGTAACATCATCAGGAACCCCAGGTCATGTCCTCACCATCAGTGAGAGAATGGAATGATAATTTCAAACATCGAGATCAATGAATTCGCACGATAGGAATGAAGGAAGTGGAATTTTCCTAATAGTTTCGGAGCCTCTAGAAGATAAGTATAGACGTCTCCGTACCAATCCGCAAGACTCTACTAAACTCGCTTATGACTCGTAGCACCTATGAACGTAGAGCTTTGATACCAACTTGCCACGGCCCAATTTTCCCTCCGTTGAGTATCGTGATGGCACCTAGTCTCAGGGACTAGGTAAGCCTAACACTTACTCAATAGCAACAATAATAATAATGGAAAACTTACAATCTCGATATAGAAATCTTTAAAGAATTTACAATTTTCCCCAAAACTGGTAGTACAAGTCATAAGCTCTACAGAGTTTACTACAACTTCTAAATACAACTGTTTGGAAGTAAGTAAAAACAATATAAGTACAGAACATGAAGGTGACTCTGAAGCCTGCGAACACAGAAGCAGGTTTACCTCAAGTCTCCTCAGCAAGGATCGGCACAACTACTAACGACCAATACCTGGATCTGCACAAAAATATGTCGAAGTATAGTATGAGCATACCATAGCGGTGCCCAGTAAGTATAGCGGTGCCCATTAAGTATCAAGACTAACCTCGGTGAAGTAGTGACAAGGACTAGTCAAGGCACCCACTGGTCTAATGAACTAAACAGGCATAAGTATAGAAATAATGGAACCTAACATCTATCTAATATCTACACGATATGGCTAACAACAACAACTAAAATAAGGAAGGAAGAACAACAAAAAACAATGAAATACCATAATAATACGCATAAGGGTGGACAGGAACACAACCCAAAATACCGAAAAAGGCAAGTAGTAACTCAACACTGCAATAGTTCCCATATCAGTCCTTAGCCAACGACCCCAGTTAGCTGAAATCTTCAAGTTTAAACTTTCACCCGTAAGTTTTGTATTGGAAGCTTTAAGAATATAATTCTTTCGAATAGGAAATTCTTTTGAAATATACTTCCTTCAAATATAAACTTTTCAAATAGATATCCTTCAACGTAGTTCTTTCAAAATAAATGCTTTTCAAATATACTTTTCAAATAATATTTTCAAACATAGTTTCTTCAAGATAAATTATTTTCAAATATGTATATTTTTCAAGTAAATACTCTTCGACTATAGGTCACCCTGTGACACCTAAGCATAGAAGATTAGCAGCTCCGAACACATATATATCAATAGAGGAAATCTGTTGGGATCCCGTCCCATAGTTACGAATTTATTATGCAGTACAGGAGGATCTCCCGGAATACGTCCATAGTCCCAAAATAAATGTGCAGTACTGGGATCTCCCAGAATATGTCGGTAGTCCCAAAATAAATATGCAATACATGGGGATCTCCAGGAATACGTCCGTAGTCTCAATTTAAATATGCAGTACAGGGGGATCTCCCGGAATACGTCTGTAGTCCCAATTTAAATATGCAGTACATGTGGATCTCCGGGAATACGTCTGTAGTCCCAATTTAAATATGCAGCGCAACCAACAAAAACAAGAATTATAGCGCGACAGAAAACTCGTACATCACCACAACAAGCACAAAGCAACAATGAGAGTAATACAAAGTAAGATGAGTAAATCAATACAAGAACTTTATTTCACAAGGAAAAAATAGAACTCGTTCACAAGGAATAATCACGGTAAAGAATGCTAAGTGTAAAGAGAAAAACTTAACCACGGAAAAACAAGACGTAGCAACGAATCCACAATATTCAAGCCAACAATAAGAAGCCAACACAAGTCAAATAATTCCAAGTAAGGACAAGTCGACTAAGTTATACGTTATCTAAACTCCTTATGAGGTTGAGCAACTATGAGAGATAATCAACAATTCAAATAAGGGTAAGCAGCAAAAGATACTTGTAACTCCAATCAAGGCTAAACAATTATAGGATGAGATACTACTAATTTCAATTAGATAGGCAGTTTATGAATAATATAGCATGGCGGTAGAAGATGTAAAAGTTTTAGTTAAGTCAATTAGGAGTAAAATAGGCAATAGAGTGAATCTAAAAGCAAGTAATTCCAAGTTAAGCAAGTAGAGATAAAACTAGTAGTCAGGAACTCAATCTTAACAAATACAACTTCATACACAGGGAATATAAGGATCTAAGAACCATAAAAGGCCAACCTTCTACAAATAAGTCCGAGCACAAACTCGTCACCTCGCGTACATGGACTACAATCAACATAGAAGACTCAAATCCTAAGGGTAATTCCCCCACACAAGGTTAGGCAAGATACATACCTCAATGACGACAAACCGGACGAAAATTTACTCCGCAATGCCTTTGCCGCTCGACTTTGACACAAATCGCCCTGAATGTATCCAAAATCAGTATCATATCATTAATATATGCTAAAGAACGAAGCCCACATAAGATAATCGAATTACATCACAAATCCCGAAATTGGCCAAACCCGACCCCGGAGCCCACGTCTCAGAATCCAACAAAAATTACAAAACTATAAACCTCATTCCCTCACGAGTTCATACATACCAAATTTACCAAAATCCGACCTCGTCTGTGTCACGACCCCAAATCTGGGCCAGTCGTGATGGTGCCTATCGTGGAACTGGGCCAGCCAAAACCCAAACTCGAATCATAATAAGCTTCCATTTACATCTTTACTATACTGATTACCCATAAAGGTTTCCTTTAAACATTTATAAGACAGTTAAAGCTATACTGAATATCAAATACAACCCCTGAGAACCCGGAGTCACTGGTCATGAGCATCTACATAAAATATACAACTCAAGGAAAATAAATTCTATAATAGTAAGTAGGAGAGGGAGCAGGATTGCGGACGCATGCAGCCACCTCGCAAACCTCCGAGAATCTCTGGAACAGATAGGCAGCTTACCCTGCCCTAACACCCGAATTTGCACACAAGGTGCAGGGAGTAATGTGAGTACACCAACTCAGTAGTAATGAAAATAAATCAGGTCTGAGCAGCAAGAAACACATAAAATCAATGTCATCAAATCACAAGATGCACAACCTTTCTTTCCAACAGTATAACATAGATATATGAAATCATCATGCCTTAAAACCAACTTCANGTAATGAAAATAAATCAGGTCTGAGCAGCAAGAAACACATAAAATCAATGTCATCAAATCACAAGATGCACAACCTTTCTTTCCAGCAGTATAACATAGATATATGAAATCATCATGCCTTAAACCAACTTCAGAAAAATCCTTTGAAGAATGTATATTCAACAACTTCAAACCGAAAGATTTATTATGAAAATGAAATGAATCATATAGAGGCCCCTCGGGCAAAACATATTTCATAAGCTCAGAGTGAAAGTAGTAAAATCATAAGTAGCCCATCGGGAAAAAACATCTATCATAATCAGCCCCTCGGGCATGCCTCAAAGTCACTCATAATCAGTTGCTCAACACCTCACAGTCACTCATGCCTCCCAATCACTCGTCACTCGGCACTCTGTGCGCTCACTAGGGGTGTGTGCAGACTTTGGAGGGGATCCTTTAGCCCAAGCGCTAATATCAAGCCACCTCGTGGCGTATCATATCCTCACAATCAGGCCCTCGGCCTCACTCAGCAGTACCACTAAAAAAGCCCCTCGGGCGACTCAGTAAAACCGGGTTCTCGACCCAAAACATCATTTTTAAATATCAAGGTAGTGTAAATCAGGTTGAGTTTCAAAAACAGTAAGCACAATGTAGCTGAGTGAAATCATCAACAAGTAGTGAGGAAACAGTAGTAAAGAGCCCCCAAGGGGTCTAAACAGATCGACACGAGGCCCCAAACACGGCTTGTAGCCCAAATATTTCAACAATATTTAGAACATAATTTAACATAAGGTTTTGAGTAAAATATACAACTCAATAGTTGCCGTGGAGAGGACCTAGTCCAATCTAAAAATCAGTGCGAGCCACATACTCGTCATTCGACATGTGCGCCATTGTAAAATCAGTGAGAAATATGTATTCCGGGGTTTCATACCCTCAGGACAAGATTTATAACCATTACTTACCTCTACCGGGCCACAACACTAGTCCGCTATGCTCTTGCCTCTCAAATTGGCTCCCGATTGCTCCGAATCTAGCAAAAACCAGTTTAATATCATTAATATATGCCAAAAGAACACAACCCAATCGAAAACTATCAAATTATACAAGAATCTCGAAATTCGGCCAAACCCGAGCCCACATCTCGGAATTCGATAAATTTTACACCACTAGAAACCTCGTCCTCCCACAATTCTACACATACCATAAACATCAAAATCGGACCACAATTGCCTACCAAAATTGCCAAAAGAATTTTCCAATCCTCCACCCATTCTTACCATCTCTTACCAACTTTAATCCTTCAATTTACAAGCCTAATACGAACAAAATAGCATAGACACGACTTAAATAACCCGGGAACTTACCTTCACTGAAGAACCACAAATTCCCTCTTCAATTTGCCTTCACAAGAGCTCCAACCGCATGCAAAAATGGAGGAATGAATAAAATTTCACGGAGGCCTCTTTTATACTATCCTGTCAGCATTTCCGCACATGCGGACACTAAATCGCACCTGCAGACCCGCACTTGCGGTCCCAGGTGCACACCGCGCAATCCTACTAACGGACTAATTCTCGCACCTGCGGCCAACACTCCGCACCTGTAGCTTCGCAGGTGCGGCCATCTCTTCGCACCTGCGGAATTCCCCTACCTAGCCTCCTTTTGCACCTGTGCACAACCTTTCGTACCTGCGGCTACCCATCCGCAGGTGCAGCCAACACTAGAAACATACACCAGCAGCTATTTGCTGCAAATTTCCAAGTTCAAAACCCTGCCAACCATGCGAAATCAATCCTGAGCCCCTCAGGGCCCCAACCAAACATACCAACACACCCAATAGCATTATTCCAACTAAGTTGAGCCTTCGAAACACCAAAAACAACACGAAAACACCAAAATTACCTCAAATTCATGCCTATGAACTTTGAAACTTCCAAATTTCGCCAACTACGCCGAAGCTAACCAAAACACCTCCGATTGATCTGAAATTTTCCAGACATATCCAAAATGACATTATGAACCTGCTCCGACTTTTGGAATTCCATTCCGACCCCGATAGCCTATTTTCCACTGCCGATCGAAAATCGCCAAAAACTAACTTTGGCCAATTCAAGCCTAATTCTACATTGGACATCAAAACTTCATTTCGAACACACTCCTAAGTCCCAAATCACCTAAGGTAGCTATCCGAGTCATAAAATCCGCATTCCGAGGTCATTCACAAATAAGTCAACTCTCAGTTGACTTTCTGAACTATTAGGCTACCCTGAGAGACTAAATGCCTCAATTCTCACCATGACCACTCCAGACCCAAACCAACTGACCCAACATAACAAAAACATTCTAGCAATATACAACAAATGCAGAAATGGGGCTAAACTCTCGGAACGACCAGCCGAGTCGTTACCCCACTTAAACATACGTTCATCCTCGAACGTGCCAATAGTTGTTCTCCAACACCATCAAACTGTTACTTAGCTTACCATGCACATACCCGGGGGTGATCCCACGTCACCCTATCCCATATAAGTCCAAGAGCACAATACCGTTGAAATTTCAAAATCCAAATCCGGGCCCATAAACCTTAGAACCAAATTCCCACTTCTGAAATAATATACAAGATCATAATTTCCATAACTATAAACTGAACAAGTCTGAACATGCTGAATCAAGCCACATACGTACCCTAGATGAAATCACATAATATACCGCGTGACTCAAACACTCATAGTAATAACTCTTAACCACAGTAACTGCTCAGAACAACCCAATACTGATACATAACCCCTTATCAAGAAATGTCTTGCGCTAACACTTCCATATATTGTCGATGATGAAAGAAGCACGTAGAACTAACAATCATTCGTTCGATCAGCCAGACATGAAACTCCCCCTTCCCAAATAGGAATTATGGAAGATTTCTAAGCCGACTCCCGATATTTATCCTCCCAACTATGCTGTAGAAAATTCTGAAAATATTCACTCTAGGTCCAATGACCTCTTCTCATCGATCACGACCACCCGGATAACATGACATATCGATAAAATTCGAAGCCAAAACCTGTGCAACTTGTGCACTTAACAGCAACTTCCCAATGTAATCAAATTATACAAAATATCCACAAGAGAGGACTATCCTGCCATTAACAATTACCATCACCATATCATACTAATAGCCTGGCACACATAGTAAACATCAAAAACACATGTATCCAATACCAAAGGTCATACCCCTACATAACTCCGCTACACTACGATCTCATCCAACGCTGGTCCACTTGAAATACTTCAAGACACCTTTCCCAAAATCAATAACCATTCGAAATTCGACATCAAGTACTCAAAGTGCATTGCCATAACTGCGGGGGAAACTAGACGATACCATGCCACCCGAAACAGAAGGTATATAACCAACACGTCTGAATCCCGCAACACCCAATTACTTACCTTACTCAAATCTAGCTATAATGCCCAATTAGAACCGCACGATATGTGCATATAACCAATAATCACCACTCCTCGCAACACCGAAGAGTAACTCATAGATCACTCCCGAACATGAATAAACTCAAACACAATAGAAGGGTACCTTCCTCAATAATAGAAATTTGGAGCCAACAATTCCGACCCGGTGCAGAACACACACCCATATTAGCCTACCAGTCACCCTAAATTAACTCTGATCACCCACAATAGATAGATAACTTACGGAAAAGTTCACAATGATGGAATCATGGTACATACTAACATCCGTCTTGCTCAGCTCGCATCTTCACAGTTCACTACCACCAAATATCCTGTTCATGAGAACTCTGAGTCTCGAAGTCCATGAAACATACGGATTACCATATCTGATCACAACTCCACCGCTCGAATACATAACACATCCCAAATACTCACTCATTCCACGAGGGATACCCCTATAATTCTTCTATTTACCAAGCAACCTTGAATATCAGCAGTTGATCCAACAATAGGGCGCCGCGATACGAATGAAGTACCCTTAACTCAAACACATTGGTATTTCTTAAATATATACCCTCATCAAGTCGCACATCAGGCCTTAGCCAACAATACAGTTAGGGCAATTAGTAACTCAGCAATGCAATAGTTTCCACATCATGCCTTAGCCAAAAATCCCAATAAATTAGTCAAATCCTTCAAGTGTAAACTTTCACCGGTAAGTTTTTATATTGGAATCTTTAGAATATAATCCCTTCCAATAGGAAATTCTTTTGAAATATACTTCCTTCGAATATAAACTTTTCAAATAAATATCCTTCAAACATAGTTCTTTCAAGATAATTACTTTTCAAATATAAACTTCCCAAATAAATGTGCTTCGAACATAGTTCTTTCAAGGTGAATGCTTTTCAAATATACTTTTGAAATAAATGTCCTTCAAACACAGTTCTTTCAAGATAAGTACTTTTCAAATATACTTTCAAATAAATGTCTTTCAAACATCCTTTCTTCAAGATAAATTCTTTTCGAATGTACTTTTCAAGTAAATATATTTTGAGTATAGGTCACCCTGTGACACCTAAGCATAGAAGATTAACAGCTCCGAACACAGATATATCAACATGGGAATCTACCGGGATCCCCTCCTGTAGTCTCGAATTTATTATACAGTATAGAGGGATCTCCCGGAATACGTCTGTAGTCCCAAAATAAATATGCAGTGCTGGGGGATCTCCCGGAATACATCCGTAGTCCCAAAATAAATATGCAGTACAGGGGGATCTCCCGGAATACGTCCGTAGTCCCAAAATAAATATGCAGTACAGGGGGATCTCCCAGAATACGTCCGGAGTCCCAAAATAAATATGCAGTACATGAGGATCTATCGAAATACGTCCGTATTCCCAAAATAAATATGCAGTACATGGGGATCTCCCGGAATACGTCGGTAGTCCCAAAATAAATATGCAGTGCTGGGGGATCTTCTGGAATATCTTTCTATAATCCCAATTTAAATAGCACGACGGAAACCTCGTACATCACCATAACAAGTACAAAAGCAGCAATGACAGTAATGCAAAGTACGGCGAGTAAATCAACTCAAGAACTTTAAATCACAAAGAACAGTAGAACTCTTTCACAAGGAATAACCACAGTAAAGGATGTCAGATGCAAGGAGAACAACTTAACAAGAGAAACCAAAACAAAATATAGTAACGATTCCACAATATTCAAGTTAACAATAAGAAGCCAACACGAGTCAAATAGTTCCAAATAAAAGCAAGTCAACTAAGATATATGTTATCTTATCTCCATTTTAGGTTGAGCAATTTCGAGGAATATTCAACAATTCAAGTAAGGGTAAGCAGCAACAGATAATCATAACTCTAATTAAGGCTAAACAATTATAGGACGAGATAATAATAATTTCAATTAAAGATAAGCAACTATGAAAATATAGCATGGCGAAAGAAGAGGTAAAAATCTTCAGTTAAGTCAAATCAGGGTTAAGTAGACAGTAAGGGTGAATCCTAAAGCTATTATCTCTAATCAAAGCATGTAGAGGTGAAACTAGAAAATAAGAACTCAAACGTATCAGGGACAAATTCATACACGGTGAATATAAGGACTTAAGAACCCTAAAAGGAGATTTCCCACAAATAAGTCAGAGCACGCACTCGTCGCCTTGCATACACGGACTACAATCAACATAGAGGACTCAAATCCTAAGGGGTAGTTCCCCCACACAAGGTTAGGCAAGATACTTACCTCAAAGACGACAACCTGGTACTCTAAAATGAACTCCTCAGGTGAAAGACCTCCGGACGGCTCAAATCCAACTAAAATAACTTTAATGCAAAAATAAAACTCATAAGAACCTATTCCGGATCATAAAGTCTAAATCTTTAACAAAATAAAAATTTGGACCCAAAATCCGACCATCGGGCCCACATCTCGAAACCCGACAAATTTTACAAAATCCGAACACTCATCCAATACGAGTTCAACTATACCAATTTTATCAAATTCTGATAACGAATCGACCTCTAAATCTTAAATTTTCATTTTTGAAAAGATTTACAAATTTCTCCTATTTCTTCCATTTGATTCACTAATAATTGATGAAAACAACCATGGAATCATGAAGTATAATAACTTTTTGATATAGAACACTTACCCCAATTCATATGGTGAAAACCGCCTCAAAAATCACTTCAATCCGAGCTTCATAGCTCCAGATATGTTAAAATGGCCGAAACCCTCGTTTTAAGAATCTGTCCAGACAAGTCGCATTTGACATTTGCGATTTGCCTCAGCCCAGAAAAACAGCATTACAGCCATCAACGAATTGATCATAACTTTCCGTAAAAATATCTAAATTGTGAATGGTTTATTGTTCTTAAAACTAGACACCAAGGGATACAACTTTCATGTTTTGATAATCTTCAGATTCCTTATAGATTTCGTGATATAAGCTTCCGAAGTCGGCTCCACGCATCAAAAATTTCTGGCGAGTGCAAAACTGCTTTACGAGCCTTAATTCAATCGATCATAACTTTTGGTAAAAATGTCCAATGATGAATGGTTTAACTTTATGGAAACAAGAATCAAAGGCTTCCAAATTTAAGTTTTGATAATTTCCAGGTTCCTTATAGATTACGAGATATATGCTTTCAAAGTCAGCTCCACGATTGCACTAGTTGCTGCCAAAAACAGCTTATGCAGAAATTCCAGCAGCTTCATCAAGGTGCCAAACGATCCGAACCCCATCCGATACTCATCTGAGCCACTCGAGACCTTGTCCAAACATACCGATATGTCTCGTAACATAACAAGGACCTGTTCGAGGCCTCAAATAACATCAAACAACATCAAAACTACGAATCGCACCACGAATCGAATTATGAGTATATGAATTTTCCAAATTCTATAATTTGTGCCGAAACGTATCAAATGAATCTGGAATGAATCCAAATTTTGCACGCGGGTATTAAATGACATAATGGAGCTGTTCCAATTTATGTAATCGAATTTGGACCCCGATATCAATAAGGTCAACTCCCGATCAAACTTTCCAAAAATCTTCTATTTTATAACTTTCGCCAAAATGCGTCAAATTATCCTACGGACTTCCAAATCCAACTCCGAGCATACGCCTAAGTCCGAAATCACCATACGAAGCCATTTAAATCATCAAAATTCCATTCCGGAGTCATTTGGTCGAAATTCAAAATCCGGTCAACTCTTTTCATTTAAGCTTCAAAAATGAGAGTTGTTCTTTTAATTAAATTCTGAATCTTCCGAAAACCAAACTCGACCATACACGCAAGTCATAATACATATTACGAAGTTGTGTGGGACGTTAAGTCGCTGAACGGGGCGTAAATTCTTAAAACGACAAGTTGATTCGTTACATTTTCCCCCTCTTCAAACATACGTTCGTCCTCGAACGTGCCAAGAATTATTGTGAGAACATTAAATTAATGAGTGTATTTTTACAGTCATACTCGTGGGTGATTCTACGTCACCACAATTTTACATGGGTCCGAAAACACCATCTCAATTTACATTATTTCTTTTAACCTCATTTATAAAATTTAGAGCCAAATTATTTTGTTTTTCCTTTACACTTCAATTATTTTTTTTTGAAAAATGCCTGAGTTTTATACTAACACACTGTATTAGTCTCAGCCGGATGTAGCAATTATGTGCGTACACACACATTATATGTGTGCCCATAACTACATCTCTAGTCATAATAATTGTTCATAATTAATTCAAACATCCTCAACTAATCTCATATTAACCAAAACCTTGTTTCAAAATTTTCACAATATTGACAGCAACACGCGAGGAATGATGACCTCATAATTATTTACCTGAATTTAACGAGTCACATTTAGCGCCACCTGGGCACCCACCTTGTAGGCTAAAACTCAATTTTCACAATACGGATATGGCTAAATATGCACAACAACACGTAAAAGAACTATCAAATAAGTCTAACATGCATGACTACATATTAATGCTATAGTACAAATTTAAATTTCACGAAGAGAAAATTTAAACATATAAAATTTTCGCCACAAGGACCTCGTCCATATATAACTTCTACCGCGGCTTGTAGCCCGTTAAATATTTCACATCATATATAAAAATTGTGAGGATCTCATCCTCAGCTCTGCATCACAAGTATTTTGTACATTGTGCCAATTGAAATTTTTCACTCCATTTATTTTTAAATAAATTCCGTGAAACAATTTCACAACACAAAATGAACTCCCATACCAATAGGGCATATAATTCACAAATTTTAATCAACTATTCCGTATTTATATCAAAACAACAGAAAGTCACATTTGGAGTCTTAGTCCTCAATAGTGTACAAAAAAAAATGCTAGACATGGGCTAACACCATAAAATCTCCCAATAGGGATAAACACATGAGTGGTGTATAAAATCACCAATTGACCATACATGGAGCATGATAGGAGGTCTCACCTCAGTAATTGGAATTGAATCGAAATAAGAACAATCTCCTCTATTATGAATTAAATCATACCTGTAACAACACCATCTGGTGTAGCGGGCTCAGCCATACCATATCAATTATATCCACGGGTCGGACCTCCCCCTCTAGGGAGCCCCTTTACCCTCCTGTCCTCCACCACTAACTGACTGTGCATATGGGCTAGTAACTAGAATAGAGCCTTTAGCATGAGTATTCTGATGAAATCCGTCTCTCCTAATTCTGGGACAATCACTCATGATGTGCTTAGAATCACCACATTGATAACAACCCCTCTGCAGGTTCAACTGCTCATAATAAGTGTATGCCAGATAACTAGAATAACCATTATAGGAATCACGTGTCGTTGGTGCATTAAAATAACTCACTGGAGTCCTCCGAGTATTTTGAAATTGTTTCCATGACCTAGCTGATACTGAAATGTAGAATTATTAAGGATGCGGGGATATCGCAAGTCTCAGCATCATCCCATACAAATCTCAGTTCTTAATCATATACAAGTTTTTGGAACCTTTCAATACCACATATATACATCTCAGGCCCAAACTGATATAACACATGACCCCACAATCTGATCGTTGATAGTGGACTCCCTTCACTTGGCGCGAAGCCATTGGATACAACTCGATGATCCACAATACTAACCTTCACCGCTCGTACAACACCAGTCATAAGACACCTCAAGACATCTATTTGGCGCATGTCATCCTCGTGACAGTTAAAGTCGCTTCCTCCGGTGCCTTGACTACTACTATGTACCCTTCACTAAATGGAGATCCCATAAGGACCACGTAGTCCCTAATACCACGAACTATCTTCAGATCTACATCCATCTCATGACCCTACCATGATTGTGATGATTAGGAAACTAACTAAACCTTCTTAAGATCGTACTTATCAACCATATGTCGGAACTTGCTGCAACCCCATGTGCACAACTGAATGATCCTTCAATACTTCCATATCCTCGATCTAGACGACACGCTGAGACCATGGTTGAGCATCCCTGGCTCCCTTGTAGCCCCTTTTTACCATTGGGGCATAGTTGATCCGGAGTGAATAATTTCATTCACAAGTGAATGCAAAGTAACATAAGATATATGCTTCAAGTTGAATAAATGTCGTATGATAAGGAATGAAAGAAGTGAAAAGTTTCCTGCTAGGTCTGTAACCTCTCGAAGATAAATACAGACGTCTCTATACCGATCCGCAAGACTCTACTAAACTCGCTTATGACTGGTAGCACCTATGAACCTAGAGCTCTGATACCAACTTTGTCACTATCTAATTTTTCCTCTGTTGGGTATCGTGATGGCACCTAGTCTTAAGGACTAGGTAAGCATAACGTTTATTGAATAACAGTAAAGTAAAGAAAATTTTACAGTCTCGATATAGAAATCTTTACCAAAATTACAATTTCCCAAAACCCGTAGTACAAGTCATAAGCTCTACAGAGTTAACTACAACTTCTAAATACAAATGTTTGGTAATGAGTGAAAACAATTGAATACAAGTAGGAAGGTGACTCCGAATCCTGCGAACGCCGCAGCAGGTTCACCTTGAGTCTCCTCAGCAATGATCTGCACAACTACTAACGATATATACCTGGATCTGCACAAAAAATATGCAGATGTGTAGTATGAGCACACCACAACAATGCCCAGTAAGTATCAAGACTAACCTCGGTGAAGTAGTGACAAGGACTAGTCAAGACACCCATTGGTCTAATAAAATGAACAAAGCATAAGTACAGGAAATGACAGAACATGACATCTATCTAATGACTACACAATATGGCTAACATCATAACAACCACAATAAGGAAGGAAAAATAACAAATAACAACGGAACTCTGTCACAACCCAAATTCCCAGTCTTAGGGATCGTGATGGCGCCTAACACCACACTTGCTAGGCAAGCCAATGTTAGAGTTCGATTAGCTATTTTCGTTTGATTATACATTTAAACATAATAAAATAAATTTAAAGTAAACTTAATCTAATGGTTTCCAATGAATAACTCCAAATATGAAATAATAAGCAAATAAATAAACCGAGCCACGAACTAATTATATAAACAACTCTAAGACTACCCCAGGGTCTGGTGTCACAATTCACGAACTACTAAAGAATACTACAAATAATGGGCTGAAAGAAATAATATAACTCTTTTGAAAAAATATAAAAGAATCTCTACGAACTAAGAGAAGACTCTCGGGATCTGTGAACGCCGACAGATATGCCTCGTGCCTTCGGATAATGGATAGCTGCTACTAAAATCTCTGTTGTTGGTCGGTACCTGGATCTGCACAAAAGAGTGCAGAGTGTAGTATCAGTACAACCGATCCCATGTACTGAGTAAGTGTCGAGCCTAACCTCGGTAAAGTAGTGATGAGGGTACGGCGGGGCAATTATAACTTAACATGTAGCAACATATATAATAATAAAGCAATAAAACAATTCTACACAAATAAGAAAGATAAACAACAACAATAAATAGAATAACTCAGTCGCCAATTCCAGGCCTCAGCTGTAATCAAGATCTCACATAAATTTCCAAACTTTACTTTAAAATAACCATATGTGCATAATATGAGAAACAATAGAGTAAAATCGTAATTTTTCCAAATCATTATGTTTAAAATCAGTAACACACAAATATCCTCCCTTATCACTATCTTGTTGCGGCGTGCAACCCGATCCCACATGTCCACCCTTATAACTATCATTTATCTCACATGTCCACCCTTATCACTATCATTTACCTCGCCTCTCCACCCTTATCACTATCTTGTTATCTACCCTTATCACTATCAATTTATTTATTTATCAAGAACTTTCACAATTCAGGCCAAGCCTTTCATAACAGTTTTATCTCAACAATTGTAACAGAAAATTGTACTTCTCATAGACTCATCAATATTATCTCAAAAATGGAACTAGTAGGAATACATATATATCTCGTAAAACAATATCACCCCACTCAATCTTTAGGTACCACAATAAAACCAAGGAAAACACTAATACTTTTTCAAAAATAATTGCAACCAGACTTAACAATAAATTAACAAGCCAAGTAATCATATAAACAACAATGGACATGAAACAATTAAACATGAGCAATTAAATTGGAAACGGGGAAGGGATCATGTAAGCAGACAATTTAGTGGTGCATAGATACTTGTCACCTCACCTAGATACCACACACGTGCAATTTCACATAACAATTAAGTTGGGGATTCCTATTCCCTCAAGTCAAGGTTAGACCAAGCACTTACCTAAACTTCCAGGCCACTCACTGTTCAATTATAGCTTTTCCTCTTGAATTCACCTCCAACACACTCGAATCTATCCATAATTAGCTTAACAATATCAATAAGTGCCAAATAATTCAGCCCCAATGCTTAATTATGAGTTTTCTATCATTCTTCCTTAAAAGTCAAAAATCGACTTCGTTCCCGCTTGGTCAAAACACGAGGTTCGGACCAAAACCCGATCACCCATTCACCCACGAGGCCGGATATGTAATTAATTTCAGAATTCGACCCCTAAACGAGGTCTAAATTCCAATTATACAAAAAGCCCTAACTCTACCCAAATCCCAAATTTTGAACCATTAAAACCCTAGAATTTTTTATGAAAGATGATGAAAAACATTAGAAAGTTGAAAAAGATTAGTTAATGGACACTTACCTATGATTTGGGAAGAAAATCTTTTGAGAAAATCGCCCTAAGTCTTCTATTTTTGTGAGAATTGAAAAGAAAACGGCTGGAGCTTTGTTTTAACAAAACTTCACTGCCCGACCCTCGCACCTGCGCTCTCACAGGTGCGGAAAGCTGGTCGCACATGCGGAAATGAACAGGATCACTGGGGGCCGCACCTGCAGGAAGCCGTCCGCATCTGCGGATGACCACCTATGAAGACAAATATTGCACCTGCGAAAAGGGTCGTACCTGCGGGCTTACTTGCGCGATCAAATCGCCAAAATAACATCTTAAACAACGATTTAGCATAGAAATCAAAGAAAAATTTCAAAACTTTCAACGTTCAAATTTCACAACCATGGGTCCGAACCACGTCAAATGACCCCCGTTTCTTACAAAATTTTACAGGCATAACTCAAATATCATATTAAACTAGTACCGGGCTCCAGAACCAAAATACGGGCCCGATACCACCAATTTCAAATATGATCAAATTTCCAAAAATCTTATATTTTCAGTAAAATAATTTCTTTCAAAATTCATTTCTCGGGCTTGGGACCTCAGAATTCGATTTCGGGCATACGCCCAAGTCCTATATTTTCCTACGGACCCTTTGGGACCATCAAATCACGGGTTCGGGTCCGTTTACCTAAAATGTTGACCGAAGTCAACTTAAATTTAATTTTTAAAGACAAAATTAGCATTTTTCTCAAATTTTTATATAATAGCTTTCCGAATATACGCTCGGATTGTGCATGGAAAACGAGGTGAGATAAAAGGAGGTTTTCAAGGCATCGAAACACAGTTTTGACTTCTAAAGCAGAAGATGACCTTTTGGGTCATCACAAACACCATAATAAGACATACAAGGATGGACAGGAACACAACCCAAATCCGAAAACCACAATATAGGAAGGGCAAGTAGTAACTCAGCACTACAATAGTTTCCACATCAGGCCTTAGCCAACAACCCCAATAAATTAGTCAAATCCTTCAAGTGTAAACTTTCACCCGTAAGTTTTTATATTGGAATCTTTAGAATATAATACCTTCCAATAGGAAATTCTTTTGAAATATACTTCCTTCGAATATAAAATTTTCAAATAAATATCCTTCAAACATAGTTCTTTCAATATAATTACTTTTCAAATATAAACTTTCCAAATAAATGTTCTTCGAACATAGTTCTTTCAAGGTTAATGATTTTCAAATATACTTTTGAAATAAATGTCCTTCAAACATAAATCTTTCAAGATAATTACTTTTCAAATATACTTTCAAATAAATGTCTTTCAAACATAGTTTCTTCAAGATAAATTCTTTTTGAATATACTTTTCAAGTAAATATCTCTCGAGTATAGGTCACCCCGTGACACCTAAGCATAGAAGAATATGTCACGACCCAAAAATTACCTCAGCCGTGATGGCGCCTATCGCTATACTAGGCCAGCCAAATCAATATTCAACACATAATGAATCTTTCATTTATATCATTTCTAAATCGATACCTCATAAAAATTTCATTTAAGCATTTTTAAAACAGACGATGATGTACCGAATAATAAATACAACCCAAAATCCCGGATTCACTAATCATGAGCATCTAAGGGTAATACAGGTTTGGAAGTAAACACAAATGTAACGACCCGATCAGTCGTTTTGTGTATCAGAACTCCGTTCCCCTAAGTGAAACTTCCTGTAGCGGCTTATTATGATTTATGACTTGCGGGGACCGGTGGTTCGGGATTTGTAACGACCCGACCAGTCGTTTTGAGCTCTAGCGCGTCGTTCTGCGATTTGAGGCTGCGAGCAGCTTCATTTCAGACTTGTAAGTGTGGTCCGAATTAAATTTCGGGAAGTTTAGAGTTGGTTTGGAAAGAAAATTCTCATTTTAGAAGCCTTAAGTTGGAGAAATAGACTAAGATTGAAATTTTGAGTAAACGATCTCCGAATCAGGATTTGAAGGTTCCAGCAGGTTTGTATGATGATTTAGGACTTGGGTGTATGTCCGGATCGGGGTTTAGATAACTCGGGAGCGTTTCGACTTATATTATGGAAGTTAGCATTTTAGAAGAATTTCATATATTTGGGCTTGAAGTGCATTTCAGTGTTGTTGTCCGTTTGGGATTTCGAGTCTAGGACTAGTTTCGTATGGTGATTTTTGAGTTGGGAGCGTGATCAGAAATGAATTTGGATGTCCGTAGGTCATTTTGAAGTCATTTGGCTAAAGATAGGAATTTGAAGGTTTTTGAGAAATCCGACCGGAAGTGGAAGTTTTGATACCGAGGTCGGAATGCAATTCTGGAAGTTGAAGCAAGTCCGTAATGTTGAATATGACTTGTGCAACAAAATTTGAGGTTAATCGGACGTGGTTTGATAGGTTTCAGCATCAGATGTAGAAGATGGAAATTTCTAAGTTCATAAAGTTGGGATTTGAGTGCGATTTGTGGTTTTGATGTTGTTTGATGTGATTTGAGGCCTCGAGCAAGTCCGCATTATGTTTTGGAATAGGTTGGTATAATTGGACAAGGTCACGGGGGCCTCGGGTGGATTCTGGGTGGTTAACAGATCAATATTTGAAGTTGAAGAAGGCTGAACGTTGCTGTCATCCGGTGTAGCCACACCTGCGAGGCTGTGACCGCAGGTGCAGAGTCGCAGGTGCGGCTAAGGGCACCGCAGGTGTTAGTTCTAGGCTGGAGCTGAGGAGGTCGCAGGTGCGGAAGATAGGTCGCACATGCGGAAGCGTAGGTTCGAAGAATGGACCGTAGAAGCGAGAAATGCTGGGTTGAGCGGCGATGGAATTTCCGCAGGCGCGGAGCCGCAGGAGCGGCTACTGGACTGCAGGTGTGAAAGGAGGCCTGGGCAGAATGTTTTAAAGATGGGTTTTTGTCACTTCTCACCCATTTTTCATTGTTATGTGCGATTTTTGGAGAGCATTTCAAGGGGGATTTTCGTCAGGCATCAAGCTAACTAAATTCCTTCCGTTTGTTAGATAAATACAAGATTATATGCATGGATTAGGCATGGAAATTGCTAGGAATTTGGGAAATTTTTGAAGAAACCTAGAAAATGTAAATTTAGAATTTTAGCCACGAATTTGAGTATGGAATGTAGAGTTAATGGTATGATAGAACAAGTAGGGCTATGGGTAGAATGTATCTTCGAGAATTTCGGATTTCCCGGCACGTCGGCCCGAGGGAATTTTGGTCATTTCTCCGAGCGGGGTTGGGAATGTATATAATCTGAATTTGTCTTGAGTATTCGGATGAATTTTCATTGCTTTGCCGTTATGTGGTAGTTTCGGAGCGTTGTGCGTCCGTTGGAGTCATCGGAGGGGCTTGGAAGCCGGTATTGGAATTTTTGAGCGAGGTAAGTCTCCTTTCTAACTTTGTGAGGGGGAATTGTCCCCCTAGGTGAATTAATTCATTACATGCTATTATCTTCGGGGGCTACGTACGCACGAGGTGACGGGAGTCCGTGCGTAGCTATTATTATGTCATGTCAGGGTAGCCTAGGACCCACTAGCATGCATTATGTGTGAACCTGTAATCCTGCCTATAATATTAAACTGCTAATATAATCTGAAACGTAATTGAATATCTAAAAGAAAGCAGAGTTCATTTAGTTAATCTTCTATAAAGAGAGTTGGTTCCGCTATTGATATTTGCATACCTGGACTGAGTTGTAACATGGAGTATCACTAAACTTGACAAATGAGTTTCAAAAACAAAGATTTCAAAAACCTATATTTCATGTTTCTTTTAATAATGATTTTACCACTTTCCTGAGAAAAACTGTTTTCTTTAGTATTTGTGTTCCCGACATATTCGGGGTGGATTGTTGATTGTGTGTGGCATGTGACCGCTTCGCAATTTACATTCCGCGAGCGGAGTGTTATTTCCCCTACTCTCATGGGAGCGGGCCGTACGCCACGGCGGATTTAGAATTCACTTTTGGTACGGGCCATTCGATCCTCGACAGAGCATAGATATGATTATTATATTGAGAGGTGCACTTTTGGTACGGGCCGTTCGATCCTCGGCAGTGCACAGAGAGGATTATTATATTGAGAGATGCACTTTTGGTTCGGGCCGTTCGAACCTCGGCAGTGCATAGACATGGGCATTTTATTGAGAGGTGCACTCTTGGTATGGGCCATTCGATCCTCGGCAGTGCACAGAGTGATTATTATGACGGCTCAGGCTGGTTGTTCTTATTTCGTATGTGCATGTTAAACTGTTAAATGTTTTCTACATGATTTTGAAGTGATAAGATAATTGGGAGAAAATAAAGAGGCAATTGTTGATTTATGATATTTGGGGGAAAGCAAAGAGGAAATTGTTTATTTAAGATATTTGGAAAATAATGAGAAAGTGGTATATGTTGTTTATCTCCAGTATTTACTTGGAGTTCAGTGCCTTACATACATGTTGCTTTAATGCCTTTACATGCTTATCGTGTTCATTTTACACTGTTAAATTAATTGCTGGCCCTTAGTGAGTGTCTAATTCGACCTCTCGTCACTACCTCTCTGAGGTTAGGGGGACGACTTACTGAGTACATGTTGTTTTTGTACTCATGCTACACTTGTTGTGCATTTTATTGCACAGGTACTTTCATAGCAATGTGGAGGATTGAGAGACTTAGGCGAGTTGCATCATCTGTAGGCGATCCGTAGCTGATAGAGTCTCCTTCATACTGTATCTGTTTCATTTTAAATTTCCTTGTCCAGTTGTATTTCAGACATGCTTTGTAATGATTGTATAAATTCTTAGAAATTTCTCATGTACTTGTGACACCGGTTTCTGGGATGTGTTGGGGTTATATTTGGTAAAGTGTATTATTCAAACCATTGATTTTAATTAACAAACTTTTATTTGGTTAATATGTAATAAAGTGAAAGGAAATGTTTCCATAAATGTTAAAAATGGAAGGTTATTTCAATTAAATAAATGATTTGGCTTGCCTGGAATTGATGTCCGGCGCCAGCACGACCTTAGGGATTTTGGGTCGTGAGAACATGGTATCAGAGGGCTAGGTTCCCGTAGGTCTCACGAGTCATGAGCAAGTATAGTCGAGTCTTGCGGATCGGTACAGAGACCTCTGTACTTATCTTCGAGAGGCTACAAGGCTGTTAAGAGTACTTCCCTTCTTGATTCTTCATCGTGCGAGTTGATTCCTTTGAGGCTTATTCCTATGTTCATTCCTACTCAATCTTACACGTCACGAAGTGCTTGCTATGGATCAGGAATTTGAGCAATGGAAATGGTGCTACAAATGTAATTCAAGATGCTTCCATGTGTAATTGGTTGTGGTTGTTGTTATGGACCTGCAAAAGGGTAATATGTTATTATGGCCCTGCAAAAGGGTAATATGTTGTTTCGGCTTAGTAGCTGTGTTTCTGGGAGCCTTAAGGCTATGCTCAGGTAGTGATGATGCTTGCGTTTGGTTATCGTGTGATGTCGATATGATGATAGAACGCTTGCCCGTATGTTGTGGGTGATGAATGGTTTGAAGGGAGGTCTTCTCAGAGTGTGATTTCGAGGTTTCGGTGTTTTAGTTCCGGCAGAGGAAAGGCATTTGGGTTATGAATGGTCCGGTTGGGGTTGATAAAGTAGTAAGACTTGGTGTCTTCAATTGAGGTGGGATATGCACATGTAACGTGTAGTTGTTGTCATTGATCGAATGGAATGTGTCAAGTTTGGCGGTGCTATGGTTTCTTCGGTTGCGTGAGGACCGAGTATTGAGAAGAAGTATTGAAGAAAGCGGTTGGCAGAGATCGTGATGGGTGGTGGTTCAATACCGGATAAGTGTTGATAACAAAGGCAGCTAGAGAAAGATGATCTTCGGAGAGCTTGAAGTTTTGGTGATCTGCTGGTTTAAGAGCTATAGAGAATGGTCCTGAAGTGAGGCTAGGCGTTGGTTCCATTTCTAAGAGGCCAGGTGTAAGAAGCGGAAGTCGAGCAGTCGCAAAGTGGGGGAGTGGCAGCACAACTTGGAATTTGAAGATATTGTCGCGCATTAATGGATGTCCATGAGGAGCGGACGGACTAGTAAAGTTGGTAAATGAAGCAGGGCATAGGATGGGTTATTGAAGTCATAGAGAGTGTGCATTTCAGCATCGTTGGAAGGTGTCCATGGGTGATTTTCACGGGTGGTTGTCTTCTGTGAATAGGTTAGCAATGGCGGGGTTGGCAGGTCTCGGTGAGGGGTTCTAGTGGCTATTCAGAAGGAGGCAGAATGTGTGGATGATGCTAGAGATTTTGGGTATTTAGGGAGTGCTAGCAAGAGAATTTTGAAGAATTGGACGGATTGGTTGAGATAGATCGCGTCATCAAAGGAGAAAGGATCTCAGCAGGGTCTAGAATGGTGCAAGGAGTAGCTTTGGGCTAAGTGGGGGAGTCCCACCATCTGCAGTTGGGTTGTAGGATTATCTTTGCATGGGGTTGTGGATTGTCGGCGTGTTGGCAAGTTATTTCAGCTAAGGGAAAGAACTAAATGGTGATTGTGCATGGGATTTGATTAATATGTGCAAAAGTTGGCCCTGTCGGGCCAGGGTTAGGCTTTAGAAGATTCAGAATTTATGCTTAAGGCATGGGAAAGTCGTAAGGATAGTGATTCAGTCATGTGTTTCATTGTAAAAGGTGTTCCTGTGCTAGGAGAGCTTTGGAGTTGATTTTATTCGGGGCCAGTCAGAGTGGGTGACTCTCAATAGTGGTCCTAGTGAGTTCAAAAGTTAAGAATGCAGCATTTAAGGGTTTCAGGCAGCAGTATGATCGAGAATCGAGCTTTTGCAGAGTAATTTCTGGGAAAAATGAGGATGGTTGGAATGGTGTATGGTATGTTTTAGCATGCAGGATAGTATTGGAGGAGTGAGAATAAACTTCGGATTGTAGAAAGATTATCAGGAGGGTATAAGACGGGTTACGGGATTTAGGCAGTATAGTCTCGTGAATCAAGGTCACTCGGGATGAGTGAGGGTTGAGTTTGTTATGAGTTGCAGGGGGTTGCTATTATTCCTGAGGCAATTGAAGATGTTTAAAAGAAGATAGATTGATTAAGCCATAGTTGAAATGGCACATTTGCGGCAATGATCCGTTCCTTTGATGTGATTTAGTTATGCATGTGGTTTGTGCCGGTGTGTGCGGGGCTTGTCGGCCGTCGTAACGGACCTCATGTGGGAGCATTTGAGTGTTATGTCCTATCAGGTGTAGGCGAATCTCGGAAGGGTTATGGTGGTATAGACTACTACTTAAGGATTTTCAGGATTGGGTGATAATGGGAATTCACTCGTGTGTTGAGATGGTACTCTTGAATTAAGCTAAGTAAAAGGTTTCTATATGATGAAGTGTGCACCCTATTGGTGGTTCAGAAGTTAGGATGGAATTCTTGCGCTAACTCATTTTGGTATGTTAGGTGCGGAAAGCAGTATGTAACTGGGAGTAAGAATCGATATTTGCGGTTCGGTGATGGTAAGGATGTCATGAGCTCGGAAGAGCAAGACAAAGTGATTTGAAAGTTTAGAGTAAGCTGGTGTTATCTTCAGTGTCACCGGAGATTGATATTCGGTGAAAGAGGCTTTGTACCCTGTTCATGGGTTCTTGATGTGTTTTGCAGCCTTAATGTGGTCGGTGTTATGTATGGGCAGACTTGTTGCCTTGTGTGGAAGGTCGTGGAAACATGATCGCGAAAAGATCGTATAAGAGTGACATGTAGTCACTTAATGGATTGAAGAGTTGGACTGGGTATAAAGAAGTGCGATGTTGTTTATTTGAGAAGTTATGCCTGATAGGCGTTCATTTGGTTGTGGATTGTGGGGTGTTTGTCCCGGCTATGATGGTTGTTCTTGCATATTATGAGAGGAAGTGGGTCAATATGGACCCAGGTAAAGCTATTAGCTTAGTTGGTGCGAGCAAGGTAGACTCGATGCTTGTGGATGGATTTAAATATGATTATGGGCTTCATGTGAGGCAGGTATGTTCATTTCAGTATGGCGCTCCTCAAGGAGGGGTGTTGGGATATCAGGTGTTGTTCCATCTTCATCAAATTCATGTGTTCTTGTGATTTTACCGTGTGAGTTGTGAAACGGCTTGATAATTTCCTATGTGTTGAGGTCCCGTGTAGTGGGGATGTTATGTGAGCAGGATAGCTCTGGATATCCAGAGTGTATATATATATATATATACACTCTGGAT
>ML423874.1:94927-221083 GCA_005239525.1 Nicotiana knightiana
TATATATATATATCGCACCTCAGTTGTGCTTGAGTTTTGTAGATAGCGGCTTTATCAGTCCCCCAAGGATGGCATTATGCACTTAGCGTGCTTGTGATCGATATCCAGTAATTTGTGAAATAGTGAGCGATTCAGCTTCATGTATATTTCCTTATGTGAGTTTTATGATGGGATCGTGTGGCACACCACCACGGGTATGTTATTTGGATCGGGTTGCACGCCACAACAGTGTGATGATGAGAAGGGTTAATATGTATTTATTTTTCTTGTGTTTTATTTCCTAATTTCTGAGAAAAGTTCATATTACTTGCGTGAGTCGAATAGTCCCTTCCTGAGTCGTTTCTTATTACATGTTCGAGTTGTGGTCCATTGGCGCGATGGGGTATCATGTGCGGTTGTTGGTCATGTTTGGGGTGATTTGTTGCTTAAGCAGTTCATACTGGGTGAGACAAGATTTTCGGATCATCGATCTGTGCGATAAGGTTATGTGAAATGTATATTAACGAGAAAACACCATTATTCAGGTTCATGATGAAGTGATGATTCTAGTCAAGATGAGGTATTCAAGGATTTGTTGACTCTGCAGTTGGGCATGAATTTCTGCACATCTCCTCCGTTGTGGTGGTATTGTCAGCATTATAGCAGGGTGTAAGTATATATCATGAGGTGCATTTGGAGCATCAGATTAGTGGAATCTTGGCTATTAAGGTTTAGGGAGTGTCTTTGTGGTCAGATGATGAGTTATGCGGTGCATGGTGCTGATTCAGCAAAGGCATGTAGTCATGTTCTGGTATGTCATGTGGTGATTGATACAGTGTTTATATGTTGGAACTAGGCCTGGCAGAGAAATTTCAGGTGTTTGAATGAATTCTAAGCTTAATATATGGATAAAGAAGAAATCTTCAGATTGATTTAAGCTAATGTACTCAACTGGGTTGTGGTAGCACGGGCAGGTGCTCGAGATGTTAAACAATGATTTCAGATAACTCTAGAGCAGTTCTTAGCACGTTCAAGGACGAACGTCGGTTTAAGTGGGGGAGAATTTAACGACCCGACCGGTCGTTTTGAGCTCTAGCGCGTCGTTCTGTGGTTTTAGGTAGCGAGCAACTTCGTTTCAGGTGTTATGAATTGTAGGTGTGGTCGGAATTGAATTTCGGGAAGTTTAGAGTTGGTTTGGAAAGAAAATTCTCATTTTAGAAGCCTTAAGTTGGAGAAATGGACTAAAATTGAAATTTTGAGTAAACGATCTCTGAATTAGGAGTTGAAGGTTCCAGCAGGTTCGTATGATGATTTCGGACTTGGGTGTATGTCCGGATCGGGTTTTGGATAACCCGGGAGTGTTTCAGCGTATATTATGGAAGTTAGCATTTTAGAAGAACTTCATAGATTTGGCCTTGAAGTGCATTTTAGGGTTCTTGATGTCCATTTGGGATTCCAAGTCTGGGAATAGCTTCGTATGGTGATTTTGGAGTTGTGAGCGCGATTAGAAGTGAATTTGAAGGTCCGTAGGTCATTTTGGAGTCATCTGGCTAAAGATAGGAATTTGAAGGTTTTTGAGAAATCCGACCGGAAGCGAAAGTTTTGATATCGAGCCGGAATGTGATTCCGGAAGTTGGAGCAGGTCTGTAATGTTGAATATGACTTGTGCGCAAACTTTGAGGTCAATCGGACGTGGTTTGATAAGTTTCGGCATCAGATGTAGAAGTTTGAAATTTCTAAGTTCATAAAGTTGGGATTTGAGTGCGATTCGTGGTTTTGATGTTGTCTGATGTGATTTTAGGCCTCGAGCAAGTCCGCATTATGTTTTGGAACAGGTTGGTATAATTGGACGGGGTCCCGAGGGGCTCGGTGGATTCCGGGTGGTTAACAGATCAATGTTTGAAGTTGAAGAAGGCTGAAGGCTGCTGTCATCTGGTGTAACCGCACCTGCGAGGCTTTGACCGCAGGTGCGACTAAGGGCACCGCAGGTGCAAGTTCTTGGCTGGAGCTGAGGAGGCCGCAGATGAGGAAGATGGGTCGCACATGCGGAAGCGTAGGTGCGAAGAATGAACCGCAGAAGCAAGAAATGCTGATTTGAGTCAGAGCTGCACCTGCGATGGAATTTCTACAGATGCGGAGCCGCATGAGCGGCTATTGGACCGCAGGTGCGAAAGGAGGCTTGGGCAGAATGTTTTAAAGACGAGTTTTTGTCATTTCTCACCCATTTTTCATTATCATGGGCGATTTTTGGAGAGCATTTCAAGGGGGATTTTCGTCAGGCATCAAGGTAAGTAAATTCCTTCCGTTTGTTAGATAAATACAAGATTATATGCATGTATTAGGCATGGAAATTGGTAGGAAATTGGGAAATTTTTTATGAAACCTAGAAAATGTAAATTTGGAATTTAGCCACAAATTTGAGTATGGAATGTAGAGTTAATGGTATGATTGAACTAGTAGGGCTATGGGTAGAATGTATCTTCGAGATTTTCAAATTTTGGGCATGTGGGCCCGAGGGAATTTTGGTCATTTCTCCGAGCAGGGTTGGGAAAGTATATAATCTGAATTTGTCGTGAGTATTAGGATGAATTTTCATTGCTTTTCCAGTATGAGGTAGTTTCGGAGCGTTGTGCGTCCGTTGGAGTCATCGGAGGGGCTTGGAAGCCGGTCGTGGAATTTCGGAGCGAGGTAAGTCTCCTTTCTAACTTTGTGAGGGGGAATCATCTCCCTAGGTGAATTAATTTAGTACATGCTATTATCTTCGGGGGCTACGTACGCACGAGGTGACTGGAGTCCGTGCGTAGCTACTATTATGCCATGTCCGTGTAGCCTAGGACCCACTATCATGCCTTATGTGTGTACCTGTAATCCCGCCTTTAATATTAAACTACTACTAATATATTCGAAAACGTAATTGAATATCTAAAAGAAAGCTACAGTTCATTTTGTTAATTTTCTAGAAAGAGAGTTAGTTCCGTTGTGGATATTTGTGTACCTGGACTGAGTTGTATCATGGAGTATCACTAAACTTGACAAATGAGTTTCAAAAAAAAAAATTTCAAAACCTGTATTTCATGATTCTTTTAATAAGGATTTTACCACTTTCCTGAGAAAAACGTTTTTCTTGAGTATTTGTGTTCCCGACGTATTCGGGGTGGATTGTTGATTGTGCGTGTCTGCATGTGACCGCTTCGCAATTTACATTCCGCGAGCGGAGTGTTATTTCCCCTACTCTAACGGGAGCAGGCCGTACGCCACGGTGGATTTAGAATGCACTTTTGGTACGGGCCGTTCGATCCTCGACAATGCATAGATATGATTATTATATTGAGAGGTGCACTTTTGGTACGGGCCGTTCGATCCTCGGCAGTGCACAGAGAGGATTATTATATTGAGAGATGCACTTTTGGTACGGGCCGTTCGATCCTCGGCAGTGCATAGACATGAGTATTTTATTGAGAGGTGCACTTTTGGTACGGGCCGTTCAATCCTCGGCAGTGCACAAAGTGATTATTATGACGGCTCAGACCAGTTGTTCTTATCCCGTATGCGCATGTTAAACTGTTAAATGTTTTCTACATGATTTTGAAGTGATAAGATATTTGGGAGAAAATAAAGAGGCAATTGTTGATTTATGATATTTGGGGGAAAACAAAGAGGAAATCGTTTATTTAAGATATTTGGAAAATAATGAGAAAGTGGTATCTGTTGTTTATTTTCAGTATTTACTTGGAGTTCAGTGCCTTACATACATGGTTCTTTACTGCATTTGCATGCTTATTGTGTTCATTTTACACTTTTAAATAAATGGATGGCCCTTAGTGAGTTTCTAATTCGACCTCTCGTCACTACCTCTCTGAGGTTAGGGGGGAAACTTACTAAGTACACGTTATTTTTGTACTCATGCTACACTTACTGTGCATTTTATTGCACAGGTACTTTCATAGCAATGTGGAGGATTCAGAGACTTAGGCGAGCTGCATCATCTGGAGGCGATCCGTAGCTGACAGAGTCTCCTTCATACTGTGTTTATATCATTTTAAATTTCCTTATCCAGTTGTATTTCAGACAGGCTTTGTAATGATTGTATAAATTCTTAGAAATTGCTCATGTACTTGTGACACCGGGTTCTGGGATGTGTTGGGGTTATATTTGTTAAAGTGTAGTATTCAAACCATTGTTTTTAATTAACAGACTTTTTTTGGTTAATATGTAATAAAGTGAAAGGAAATATTTCCATAAATGTTGAAAATGGAAGCTTATTTCAATTGAATAAATGATTTGACTTGCCTGACATTGATGTCTGGCACCATCACGACCTTAGGGATTTTGGGTCGTGACAGGATTCGGAAGCGTTTAGAGTGGTATAGGAATAGTTGGTTCATTAAGGTTGGCCTTTAAGTCCAAAGATTGACTTCGATAAACATTTTTAGTAAACGATCTCAGAATCAAGTTTTGATGGTTCCGGTAGCTTCGTATGATGATTTCGGACTTGGGTGTATGTTCGGAATGTGTTTTGGATGACCCGGGGGCGTTTCGGCGCCCAATATCGAAATTAGATTTTCCTTAAGTTTGAAATTTGTTTGGGAATGTGTTTTTGTGTTATCAAGTTCCGAACGGAATTTCGAGATCGGGAATAGTTCTGTTATGTGATTTATGACTTGCTTGAAAATTTTGGTGTCATTTCGAGTAGTATAGGCGAGTTTGGCGCATTGAAATCGAATTCTAGAACTTTAAGTTCAAAGTTTGATTCAATTTGGGTTTGGGGTCGAATTCTTAGTTTCGTTGTTGTTTTTCCCATTTCAAAAATTTGAGCGAGTCCGTATCATGAATACAGACCTGCCAGTGCCTTTGGACAGGGTCCCGAGGGGCTCGGGTGAGCTTCGGACCCCTTGGAGTTAAATTCAAAAACCAGATTTTTCACTGACTGGTTTCCTTCAGTGCGATCACAGGTGCACTAATGCGATCGCATAGAAGGAATTGAGCAGGGGTGGTGAATGCCCTGTGCGTTCACACAAAAGGCACCGCGATCGCGATAGGTAGGGCTCCTGACCCAGTGCGATCGCACACCCCATCCGCGTTCACACAAGAGCCCAGCCTTGGGCCAGCCCAGCTATTCCTTACCCTGTGCGTTCGCAGGTCTCTCTCCGTGCGGGGTCACTTAAAGCTCTACGATCGCACTGCCTAGGCTGCGATCGCATAAAGTAGACCACTGGGCAGTGTGTTTTTATACACAGTATTTAATTCATTTCCTCATCTTCTTCTTCTTCCTTGGGACGATTTCTAGCATTCAAAAGGGGAAAACGACCTAGTTATTGAAGGTAAGTAAATTCTACCCTAATATTTGCCTCATGCATGGATTACAAGCTAAATTAACTACCTAAATTAGTGAAAACTAAGGATTTGGGGTAGTAACCAAGGGCTTTTGAAAATGTAGAAAATTACCCGTCAATTAGCTATGAAATCAAGTAAAAATCATGTATTAATATCCTTAGGCTATGGGTGACTGTCTCCTTTGAGAAATTTTGGAATCCGAGCATGCGGGCCCGGGGTTGGATTTTTTGAATTCTTCAAGAATGATGAATTTGGCTAAGTAGTAGAAGAATTTAATGCTTTGAGAATAAACTGGTGTATTTGTATAACATTTGGCTAGTTTCGAGTCTTCGAGCATAGAGTTTGGAGTTTCGGGCGCGTTCTTGGCCCGGAGAGTAGGTTCGACACGAGGTGAGTGTCCTTTCTAACCTTGTAAGAGGGATTTGTCCCCCTAGGTTCTTTAAATGACTATGTGCTAATGTTTGTCGGGGCTACATACGTGCAAAGTGATGAGAGTCCGTACGTAGCGACTATTATTGTTATGTCGGGGTAGTTAGGCCTACACCATGCCTTATGTTTTCCTTGAAATGGAATATATGCTTAGTGAATTAATGTTACATGCGGCTTGTTTCGCTGAGATCGTGGAGTTTAGGTAATTTTAAGGAATTTTTCACGAAAAGTAATTTATAAAGAATAAATGTGTGGATTATGTGTGCATGTGACTGCTTCGCAATTTACATTCCGCGAGCGGAGTGTTATTTACCCAACTCTCATGGGAGTGGGCCGGATGCCACGACGAGAATGAAAGATATACATTATGGTTCGGGCCGTTCGACCCTCGGCAGTCGACAGATATGATCATTATGATGGCTCAGGCCGGTTGTCCTTATCCTGTATGCGCATGTTAAATTGTTGATGGTTCCTTTTTATGGATTTTGAGCGGTCAGATATATCTTTAAAGGAAAGAAAAGAATAATGAGGTAGAAATTGTAGATTTACTTCCAGTATTTATTTGAATTACTATCATTTTTAATGTTTATTGCTTTTATCATCCTTGTATGTCTATTACTGATATTATATCTTATTAATTATTCTGTTGGGCCTTAGTGAGCGTCAAGTCGACCTCTCGTCACTACCTCTTCGAGGTTAGGCGGGATACTCACTGGGTACATAATTGTTTATGTACTCATGCTACACTTCTGTACTTAATTGTACAGGTCTTGAGGCTGGTGCATCTGGTTATTAGACCGGAGCTCGATTCTGATCGTAGTTGGACCTGACTTCACGGTGAGCTGCTTCTCCTGACGATCCTCGGCAGCACCATGGAGTTTTCTTTTGCTTATTTTTCCATCTATTTCTTTTAGACAGTGAGACTGTATATTATATCTTTTCTATATTCTATTAGTATGCCCGTAGGACTTGTGACACTAGTTCCTGGCACACACGTAGTTGTTATTTTTCTTTGTGGGTATGTTATATTGGCTCACTCCTCTTTATGACTTCTTTTGGTAAAAAAAATGGCTTACTATCTTTTTCAACTAATGTTTTGAACTTTAAAACTTGGTACGTATTGGGAGGTTTAACCAAGCATGGGAGAAATCCTTAGTAATTTAAGTGTAGGCTTGCCTAACCCCAGTGTTGGGCGTCATCACGACCTGAATTAGTATTTTGGGTCGTGACAATGAACACTACAATAGCAAGAGGAGAAGGGAAAGGATGCGGACGCGTGCAGCTACCTTGCAAATCTCCGTGAAATCTCTGGGACAGTAATCAACTCTCAGTCAGCCCTAGTACCTGAATCTGCACACAAGGTATAGGGATTAATGTGAGTACACCAACTCAGTAAGTAATAAATGTAAATAAAGACTGAGCAGTAAGAAACATATAAGTCCATGCCATGAAATCACAGTAAGTACAGTTTGCCTTCAAAATAGTGTATAAATCAAATCATCTCACTCAAAACCAGATTTTTTAGTAAAAATCATCGGAAGATAAGTTTCCAAAAGTGTTTCAATGAAATTTAGAGTAAAAGTGATAAAAGTCATAAATGGCCCCTTGGGAAAAAACATGTATCATAAACTGCCCCTTAGGCATAACATCACTCAGTACCAGCCCCTCGGGGCAACCTTACAGTCACTCGTAATCAGCCCCACGGGCAACAACATGAATCAAGAACAGCCTCTAGGGAAACATCACATCACTCACTCGGGGTACCCGCGCTCACTGGGGGTGCACAGACTCCGGAGGGGCTCTTACAGCCTAAGCACTATAATACACCATCTCATGGCATAATCAATCAGGCCCTCAGCCTCACATAATCATAGATCAATAACAACATCAAGCCACATCGTAGCGTAAATCAATCACGCCCTCGGCCTCACATAATCATTAATTAGTAACAAAATGCTGCGGCGTGCAGCCTGATCCCATATCATATCCTCGCAAATCAGGCCCCCGGCCTCACTCAGTCAGAAACCTCTCCAGCCGTTCGGGCTATCAGTAAAATGGGGTGCTCGACCCGAAATATCATTTTATGCATCAAATGGTGTAAATGAGACTGAGTTTTGAAATCAGTTTAAAATAGCATGACTGAGTACATATTTGAAATCAAAACAGTGAGGAAATAGCAGTAAAAGCCCCTAAGGGTCCAAACAACTTGGCACGAGGCCCAAATATGACATTCAACCCAAAACAGGGTAATACCTTCTAAAAACACAAAATATCATATAGTTTTCAGTCGAATACGCAACCTAATAGTTGCTACGTGATGGACCAAGTCGCAATCCCTAATGGTGCATGCCACACGCTTGTCATCTAGCATGTGCCACTTCAAGATAGTAATTTAATATGAAATCCGGGGTTTCATACCCTCAGGACAAGATTTATAGTCATTACTTACCTCAAACCGGCCAAATCCTACCCTGTGATACTTTTTCCTCTAGACTCGGCCTCTGATTGCTTCGAATCTAACCAAAACAAGATTTATATCATCAATATATGCTAAAGGAACAAAGATCACTCGAAAATAATCAAATTACATCAAAAATCTCGAAATTGGCCAAACCCGACCCCCAGGACCAAGTCTCGAAATTTGATAAAATTCACAAAACTGGAATCCTTATTCAGTCACGAGTCTACCCATATCAAATTCATCGAAATCCGACATCAATTGGCCATTCAAACCCCCAAAAGAATTTCTCATGTTTTTCTCCCATTTCTCCCAATTTTTCACCCCAATTTCCTAAATTAAATTATGAAATTCAAGAATAAACCATGGAATTAAACCAAATATGTGTCGCGCCCCTTTTTTCCTCTCCTTTCGGATTAGTCAGGGTTTTTGACATTACTGGGAAAACTCGTTTCCTTTTGGGAAAAGGGATATAAGGGATTTGAAGAGTCGCCACCTAACGAATTAAGGTGCGTTAGGGCACCTACTTACGAGTCATTTATAACACTAATTGTATAACCTGAGATTGGGTAAGGGCTTGAAGTTACTTCAAAGGGAAGGTGTTAGGCACCCTTCGAAGTCCACAATTGTGGGTCCCGTCCAAACTTACTTTGTGAATTAATCAAGTGCAAATAAGCAGTCTAAGCACACATATGTAAACAAGTAAAGGTTTTAACAGATTAGCAGTCTAAGAACACATATGTAAATGGGTGAAAGGGGTCCTAAGTTATTTATCCTATAGGATCATGTCCATGCAATGCCCGGTAATCACTCCTCAATAAGGGGCTACATGTTACATTAGCGCAAAGGTCATCATACCCTTTTTCTTCCCATTATCCCACCCTTTAGTGGTTATTAAGCGAGTTTTTTTTATTTAACGGACTCTATGCGTGTTGTTACCCGTCCCTTCCTTGGGGTCCCGGAGGAGTTTAGGACCTCTAAATCTGGGCAGTACTAGACAACTCCTAAGGTATTTTATAGGGAAAAATCTAGGTGATAAGCAAATAACAGGTAGGACAAGCAAATAAGTGAAAGAGGCAGTTAAAAGGCTCATGTTTACCTCCACATGTATATAGCAAATAAGCAGCATGTCTCAAACACAGATTCAGACAGCTTTTGGAAAAATCTCCGGACAGGATGTCTAGGTGAACATTAATACACAGAATAGCAACACTATTCACAAACTCAATGGCAGGGTCCTAATTAGTCTGCCTACTGATTTTAGTCCTGTAAAACTTAGCAGTAAACAATCAAAAATACAGTTTCCAATTTTGTATAGAGATTAATTACCTAAGGCTTTCCTAGGCGTGGGACTATACGTAGTAACAATTACAAGATATTTTAAACAGTTTAGAAGTACAAACATGATGTTCTAGGTGACACGGATTTTTAGAAAAAAAGGGAGATTTAGACCAGTTAAGTTCAAAAAACATACATCTATATGTGAGACTGTTTTTATGCCTTTTCAGGGCCAGTTACTCATTTTAATCGAAATAGACGTGTTCATACAAATGCAAACAGAGTTCCTAGAACATGATATCTAAGTGAATATAGGAATGACAGTTTTATTAAGACAGGGCTATTAGCCTAATAGCAGGGTTTCTAAGTGAAAACACTTGTGCCAAATTAAAGCATGGAATAGTAATGTAAAGTATGTTGAAGTAATAAATGTGAAGCTCTAAGAACAGGATATCTAATGCCGGTTTAGCATGATTTGGATGCAAATGAACACATTAGTCCTAGGACGTGGCTTCTAATGCAGATTTGCAGAATATGAAGCCTAGAAACATGGTTTCTAACCAGTTTTACCCACAGTACCATACACTTCCCTCCCTTTTCATTAGTCACCCAATATCTGTTTACAATTAATTATCACAGACCAACGGCTGAATGAATTACATAAGTGAAAAGTAAAACTGACTATAGGGAGCCTGCAGTATGCCCAAAGCACACCGGATAAGGCCAGGCCCTCGATAGTCTCAAATGCCAAGGATTTCATAGCCAATTTCATGTCCAGGTGTGTCAGAGTTCCCTGAGGACCTCATGGATCCCGGGCATTACTCACACATAGACATGGATTGAGTAAGTGCAGTGTGGAAGGCACAACCCCAGTGTGCCAGAGATCAAAGGGATCTCAAGAGGATCCTAGTGCAGTACACACACTGGAGGGGCAGAACCTAGGGACTTAGAAGTAAAGTGAGAGTGCTTGACATAGTTTTGAAAAGGTTTTGACAAGAAAATAACACTAAAATAATTCAATAAGTACATAAGTTTTTTGAAAATAAGGACTGATCAGTTAGTAAAACAGTTTGAAAACAATGTAAACATTCTTTTGAAAAATCAGTTAGCAGCCTGATTGGCTACAGAACCATTTGGTCCAACATTAACAGAATTCACACAAGGGTATTGGGAATTGGGGACATACAAAACACATATAGTGAAACATATAACAACAGGAGCACATAAACCTTTTTAAGAGTTTTATAGGATTAAGGAGTTAATCATACAACTAGTAGTAAAGACATAGAGCATGGATCACAGAACAACCATGTGGAAACAAATTACACTGGACAGATGAGGCATAGAACCAGAGTTACTTAGAATATTAGACAACTTAGCAAAGTAAATTAAACCAGAACCTTAGTAAATAGATCAGGCAAACCATCAAAGATCAGGAAAACCATCAAACATACTGACATACATGGAACAAAATCAGGTTGAGACATGCTAGAGAAAGCAATAAGCACTTAGACATGCTAATCACAAGTTAAACATGACAGAATTCATACAGGCTAGTGATTAAACAGGGTAGTTCAGGCATGCTAGGTGAAATAATGATTTAGACATAAAAGTTACACATTGAACAACAAGACGTTAAGCAGGAACAAGACTGGAAATCAACAAACTAAAGCAGTAAAAGAGCACATTGAAGTTTGGACTTGAAATTGAATTAGGACATATCAGTTAAGGAGAGAAAAACAAAGGATACGAGCAGGTGTGGTGCAATAACTAGACTTGGCTTACAGTCGGCTAGTTCAATGACAATTGTAAGTAACAAACAAGAGCAGAGAGTTTTGAGTGTAAGAGAGAGTTTTTGAACTAGTGTTCGTGTGTAGAAGTGAGAATAGATGAGAGTATATATAGTAGTTAAGAATTAAACAGAATAAGGTAAAAGATCAATTATTCAGCAATTAGGGAAATTTACAGAATCAATCATGCATAAAATCAGTAAAGCCTCCCCTAATTAAGGGTTAATCAATCAACGGTAAAGAGCAGGACAATATTTAAGGAAAGAAATCAAGTAAGACTTAGGTACGGAGTGTGAAATTAGGGGTAAATGAACATGAGTTTAATTAAGGAAACAACTAGTGAAGAATCAGGAAATATCACGGTTAATCAAAATAAGGCCAGAAATAATTAAAAGGTGTAAAAATAGGGAAATAATCAAGAAATCAGCACATGGGTATCAGTATAGCAAATCAGTGAATCAAAGACTTAAAAAAAATAATACTGATTTAAGGAAAATAATATAGATTTCCCTGAATAAATAGATAAGCCGAGTATAAACACACAGAATCAGTCAAGAGTCGAATCTGAATCCTAATAGAGACATACTAGGGTAAAATCACAAGACATTCAAATTAAACGAAGGTGAAATCATGCGAATCAAAACACATAACAAAATAACGTAGCAAGTAACACGGACAAACTCAGAATCCAAACAAAAATGTCAAAAAAATGGGGTTTTAGCATAAACTAGTTAGGGTTAAGGAAAAACTTAACAAAATCAGTCGAAAACACATAAGAGCAGGGGATTAAACACTTAAAATCAGAAATCGTTTTTGAAGAAACACTTTTAAGAAACCCCAGTTTAGGAAAATGAAAAGCTACTTCGAAAAGTCAGAAGTATCTTCATAAAACAAGTAAAAAATAAGTTTGAACCATCTCAGATCTGAGAAGTTCAAGATATGAAATTAGGGTTTTAAAAAAAAATAATATAGAGATGAAGATACAGGCTTAGAAACCCATATGTTTAAAGCGAAATAGGAATATCATACTCAAAATCGAACCATAACGGTTTGAAACTGCGAGATAGAACCAAAGTCGTAAGTGGACTGGCCCTGGTCCCTTGAGGACCTTAGAGACAGCAAAATATGGTGTAAGAGAGACACTTGGAGGTCTGAGGGTGATGAGAGACCACCATGGTCGACAACAGATGAGTGACGACGATGGAGAGTTAGGGTTAGATTTTCAGAGCATTTGGAGAGAAGGGGAAGGGGTGACGGCGGAGTGATGAGAGAAAATGAGGGGTTTGGGAGGGTTGTATTGGGTTGGTATTTGGGCTGACTGATTTAGGCTGGAATTTAAATGAAAAATGGCTATTTGTTAAATACCCCAAATGAATTAATTAAAAATAATTTGTAAAATAATTACTACTTATAAAAAATGAATTTCATGCATGGAAATATTTTTTAAAAATGGTTATTTAGTATTTAAAAATACAAAAGACTAATTTCTGGTAAAAAAATGCAAAAATGTATGCATGGGCTATAATTGTAAAGTTATTGCAATTGTAGCCAAAAGGTGCAAATTTAGCTATTTATAGAATAATTGGACTTAATAAGACCATAAATAGTAAATTAAACCAAAAAAATATTTTTGAAATCATTTGTGATGCAATTTTATGATTACTTATTAAAAATAAAATACTGGGCAAATTAAGAAAAATATGAAAAATTATGGAAAAATACCAATTGATACTAATGCATGATTTTGAAGACATACATGCAATTAAAAAATTATTTTGTTAAAAATTGGGTATGAACAATATGAGTGAAGAACACTTACCCCAATCACTCTACTGAAAATTCCTCCAATTTCGTCTTCTTCCGAGCTCTCTAATGAATTATGGAGTTATGGCTTAAAACCCTCGTTTTTGAATAAAAACATTCTGCCCTAGTACTTTACTCATCATGATCGCGGAAATACCCACACGATCGCGAAGCACAAAATAACACTGCCCAAAAATCAACCCTATGCGATCGCAGACAAGCCCACGCGATCGCAATTCAGTGCCACTCAACCCCACACGATCGCAAGATCCTTCATGCGACCGCGAAGCACAAACGCCTCAGCCTTCACTCGATTCCTCTCCTCTACGCGAACGCGAACCTCACGCGTTCGCGATTCTCCACTACACGAACTCACGTGATCGCGACCCTCACTCCTGCGATCGCATAGAACAAATTTTTCCTCTTCCCAATTAAGCCTACGCGATCACGGACAACCCCACACGCTCGCATATAAGAAAACCAGAAGGCTCACACCAGCAAAGTCTACCACTTCCAGGTCCAAGAATTTGGTCCGTTAACTACCCGAAACACACCCGAGGCCCTCGGGACCTCAACCAAACATGCCAACACATCTCATAACCTTATTCAAACTTAGTTGATCCTTATAACAACTCAAAACAACGCCAAAACACCAAATCAACCTCGGATTCAAGCCTAAGAACTTATAAACTTCCAAATTCCACAAACGACGTCGAAACCTACCAAATCACCTGCGAATGACCTAAAATTTTTCACACACATCCCCAAATGACACTACGAACCTGCTCCAACTTCCGGAATTCCATTCCGGTCCCGATAGCTAATTTTTCACTACCGACCGAAAATCGCCAAAAATCCAATTGCGCCAATTCAAAACTAATTCTACTCCGGACCTCCAAACAACATTGTGAACACACTCCTAAGTCCCAAATCACCTAACGGAGCTATCCGAGCCATCAGAACCACATTTCGAGATCGTTTACCTATAAGTCAACATTTGGTTGACTTTTCCAACTATTAAGCCAACTTAAGAGACTAAGTGTCTCATTTCTCTCCACAACCACTCCGAACCAGAGCCAACCGACCCAACGCAACATAAAGGAGATAAACAACACAAAACGAAGCAGAAATGGGGAAAATGGGGCTAAACTCTTGGAACAACCGGCTAGGTCGTTACAGATTAACAGCTCCGAACACAGATATATCAACAGAGGAATCTACCGGGATCCCGTCCCGTAGTCCCGAATTTATTATGTAGTACAGGGGGATCTTTCAGAATACGTCCGTAGCCCCAAAATAAATATGCAGTGCTGGGGGATCTCCCAAAATATGTCCGTAGTCCCAAAAAAAATATGCAGTATAGGGGGATCTCCCGGAATACGTCTGTAGTCCCAAAATAAATATGCAGTATAGGGGGATCTCATGGAATACGTCCGTAGTCCCAAAATAAATATGCAGTGCTAGGGGATCTCCCAGAATACCGTTCCGTAGTCCCAATTTAAATATGTAGCGCAACCAACAGAGATAACAACTATAGCACGACAGAAACCTCGTACATCACCACAACAAGTACAAAGGCAACAATGAAAGTAATGCAAAGTACGCCGAGTAAATCAAGTCATGAACTTTAAATCACAAAGAACGGTAGAACTCATTCACAAGGAATTACCACAGTAAAGGATGCCAGGAGCAAGGAGAACAACTTAATAAGGGAAAACAAAATAAAATGCAGTAACGATTAAACAATATTCAAGTAAACAATAAGAAGCCAACACGAGTCAAATAGTTCCAAATAAAGGCAAGTCACCTAAGATATATGTTATCTAATCTCTTTTTTAAGTTGAGCAATTTCGAGGTATATTCAACAATTCAAGTAAGGGTAAGCAGCAAAAGATAATCATAACTCTAATTAAGGATAAACAATTATAGGATGAGATAATAATAATTTCAATTAGAGATAAGCAGTTGTGAAAATATAGCATAGGGATAGAAGAGGTAAAAATCTTCAGTTAAGTCAAATCAGGGTTAAGTAGACATTAAAGGTGAATCCTAAAGAAATTATCTCTAATCAAAGCATGTAGAGGTGAAACTAGAAAATAAGAACACAAACGTATCAGGAACAACTTCATACACGGTGAATATAAGGACTTAAGAACCCTAAAAGGCAACTTCCAAAAATAATTTCGAGCACGCACTCGTCACCTCATGTACACGGACTGCAGTCAACATAGAGGACTCAAATCCTAAGGGGTAGTTCCCCCACAAAAGGATAGGAAAGATACTTTCCTCAAAGACGACAACCCGGTACTCTAAAATGAACTCCTAGGGTGAAAGACCTCCGAACGGATCAAATCCAACTAAAATAACTTCAATTCACAAATAAAACTCATAAGAAACTATTCCAGATCATAAAGTCTAAATCTTTAACAAAATCCAAAAGTCGACCCAAAATTTGACCATCGGGCCCACATGTCAGAACCCGATAAATTTTTCAAAATCCGAACACTCATTATGATACGAGTTCAACCATACCAATTTTAGCAAATTCCGATAACGAATCGACCTCCAAATCTTAAATTTTCATTTTTGAAGAGTTTTACAAATTTCTCCAATTTCTTCCATTTGATTCACTAATAATTGATGAAAATAACCATGGAATCCTGAAGTATAATAAATTTTGGATATAGAACATTTAACCCAATCCATATGGTGAAAATTGCCTAAAAAATCACTTAAATCCGAGCTTCATAGCTCCAAATATTTTAAAATGGCTGGAACCCTCATTTTAAGAATCTATCATGTCACGACCCGATTTACTCTCTGAAAGGCATCGTGACGGCACCTTGTCTTTATGGCTAGGTAAGTCTAATTGCAGAAAGGATATTAAATGGAAGTAATAAAATAAAGACGAAATAAAGTAAATCTACAAATGAAACATCGCCACTTGGCACGCACAAAATACAACTTCCCAAAAACCCGGAATATCATTTTAGTCAAAAGCTCTATCTCAAAATTGCTCTATACAACGTATGGGACTTTACATGAAAAATCTATCTATGTCTGGAGTGGAAGGTGACTCGAAGGACTCTGCGGACGCGGCAGAATTACCTTTTGGTCTCCTGGAAGCTGTTGCTCGGACCCCTTGCCACGAAACTGAGTGCTGGTACCTGGATTTGCACACAAAAAATATGTGCAGGAAGGGCATGAGTACACCAAAAATTGGTACCGAGTAAGTGCCAACCCTAACCCTAGCCGAGTAGTTACGAGGTCAGGTTAAGGCTCTACTGGATTTTTATAGTAAAACGGTTTAAAATTTAATAGAGAGATATAATAAGCTAAGGCAAAACGGAAGAAATAATGAGCTAAAAGAAAATAGCAACAGGGAGCCCTCGGCTCAGCACAACGTATCTCACAGTAACAAATATGCAATGCAGTATAGGGGCAAAGCTCCTGGAATCTCGTCTGTAGTCCCAATTTAAATATGCAATGCACTACAGGGGGAAAGCTCCCGGAATCTCGTCTATAGTCCCAATTTAAATATGCAATGTAGTACAGGGGTAAAAGCTCCCGGAATCTCATCTGTAGTCACAATTTAAATATGCAATGCAGTACAGGGGGGAAGCTCCCGAAATCTCGTCCATAGTCCCAATTTAAATATGCAATGTAGTACAAATACCAGATACAATTTCTTTAAAACAGTTCAGGAAAATCACAAACAAAAATATGGATAAGACTATCTAAACATGGTGTACATAGTCACAACTAGGGGAAATTCAAGTAAAACAGGTAGACATGCTCCTTCCTGATCTAAACTACATAATCAATACATGCGATAGTGAAATACGAATGAAATGATTTATGTCATGGAGGGAAAATTGAGTTTTAGAAACAATGGCCCATGTACATACTCGTCACCTCATGTACACGGCACCCAAACAACAAACAAACAATATTAAAATAGCGTAAGGTGAAGTCCCCAACACAGAGTTAGGCAAGCCACTTACCTCGACTGCGCTACTCAACTCAAAACCACGCTCTTGCCACGAGTATCCGACTCTGAATGGCCCAAATCTATTCAATTCGATTGCATACTGTAAATATCACTTTAAGGAACCAAAATAGCTAATACGCGAAATTAGGAAAATTGCCCAAAAAGATACTCGGGCCCACGTGTCGGAATCGTGTGAAAGTTATAAATTTAGAACACCCATTCACTCACGAACTCACTTGAACAAGAATCATCAAAAACGGACGTCAAAATCTCATTAAATTCTCGTATTTCTATTTGGGAAAACGTCTTCCCATTTTCATGATTTTTCACCCAAATTCATTGATTGCATGGAAGAAATTGCTATAGATTAATGATATACAAGTGAAATAAGGTTAGGAATTGTTACCTATGAATCTTCTCCTCAAAACCCACTCAAAATTGCTTACTCCTGAACTCCAAATCCTTTTTAAAAGATATAAATTTCAAGCCCTCGAATTTGGTATAAACTGCCAAGCGATCCTGCACCTGTGCCCCCTTGGACCGCACCAGCGGAAAATCCATCATAGGTACGAAAACTCACTAAAAGGACTGGGGGCGCATCTGCGGAACCTAGACCGCACATGCGAGAACTGGTTGACCTTTACCAAACCCGCATCTGCGAGCCCCTTTTCCGTACCTGCGTGTCCGTACCTGTGGTTCTCTGTCCACAGGTGCGAGACACCAGAACCAGCAATGGTTCAGCTATTTTCCAAGGTCCAAAAATCACCCGTTGAGCATCTGAAATATCCTCGAGGCCTACGGACCTCAACCAAACTTACCAACCAGTCCGAGTACCTTATCCAAACTTAGCCGAGCCTCCAAAACACATCACATAACCTCAAAATCACCAAGTATACATGGATTCAAGCCTAAGAACTTATGAAATTTCCAAAATCCACAACCAATGCCGAAACACGTCAAAACTAGTCTGAATGACCTCAAATTTTAACACAGGTCACAATTGACAAAACAGATCTACATCCAATCTCGAAATTCTATTCCGAGCCTGATATCAAAATTTCACCTATTGGCCGAAATCGCCGAAATTCTAACTTTCGCCAATTCAAGAATAAATCTACTACAGACCTCGACAATACGTTCCGGACACGCTCCTAACTCCGAAATCACCCAACGGAGCTAAAGGAGTCAACAAAATCCCATTCCTGACCCGTCTTCCTATAGTTCCAACTACGGTCCGATTTCTCAAGCTTAAACTCACATATAAGGACTATGTGTCCAAAAACTCTATGAATTTCACCACTCAATGTCTGACGAGTTCCAAAAGCAGAAATAGACATGTGGAAAGCAGTTATTAGGGGATCGGGGCACTAAATCTCAAAACGACCTATTGAGTCGTTACATTCTCCCTCTCTTAAGAAAATTGTTCATCCTCGAACGAGTATAGGGACATACCTTGACCTGTGAAAAAATGAGGGTACTGACTATGCATATCCTGCTCGGTCTCCCAAGTCGCCTCCTCGACCGGATGACCCCTCCACTGAACCTTCACTAACGCAATATCCTTTGACCTGAGATTTCTGACATGTCTATCCAATATAGATACTGGCTCCTCAACATATGATAAATCCTTGTCCAACTGGACTGAACTGAAATCCAAAACATGACTCAGGTCACCGTGATACTTTAGGAGCATGGAGATGTGGAATACCGGATGAAATCTTGCTAGGTTGGGAGGTAGGGCTAGCTCATAAGCAACCTCCCCAACACGTCGCAACACCTCAAAAGGGCCAATAAATCTCGGACTCGGCTTGCCCTTCTTCCCAAACATCATGATGCCCTTCATAGGCAATACCCAAAGCAAAACCCGATCACTAGCCATAAATGCAAAATCACGAACCTTCCAGTCAGCATAACTCTTCTGCTTGGACTGAGCTACGAAGTCTCTCATGAATCACCTTTACCTTGTCTAGAGCATACTGGACCAAATTTGTACCCAACAATCAGGCCTCGCCCAGCTCAAACCATCCCACTGGGGACCGGCACCGTCTACCATACAAAGCCTCATTCGACACCATCTGAATGTTGGACTGGTAGCTGTTATTATTGGAAAACTCTGCAAGTGGAAAGTATCGGTCCCATGACCCTCCAAAATCCATCACACAGGCACGGAGCATATCCTCAAGAATCTGGCTCGTGCGCTCGGACTGCCCGTCCGTCTGAGGCTGCCCGTCCGTCTGAGGGTGAAAGGTTGTGCTCAACTCTACCCTGTGCCTAGCTCCTGCTGAATGGCTCTCCAGAACCGTGAAGTGAACTGTGTACCTCTGTCTGAAATGATAGATACTAAAATACCGTGGAGGCGAATAATCTCCCTGATATAAATCTCTGCCAACCTCTCGGAGGAGTATGTAGTCAACATTGGAATGAAATAGGCTAACTTGGTCAGCTGATCCACAATCACCTAAATAGCATCGAAATTCTTCAAAGTCTGAGGAAGTCCAACCACGAAGTCGATGGTGATCCGCTCCCACTTCCACTCTGGAAGCTCAATCTGCTGAATTAACCCTCCCTGTCACTGATGCACATATTTGACTTGTTGACAGTTGAGACACTTGGCCACAAACTTCACTATATCTTTCTTCATCCTTCTCCACCAATAGTGTTGTCTCATATCCTGGTACATCTTTGCGGTACCCGGATGAATGGAATACCGCGAGATATGGGCCTCTTCAAGAATCAAATCCCAAAGCCCATCCACATTGGGCACACAGATCCAACCCTCCATCCTCATCACACTGTTATCTCCTATAGTCACATCCCTAGCATCACCTCGCCGAACCCTGTCGTGAAGAACCAGAAGGTGGGGACCATCATACTGGTGCTCTCGAATGCGGCATAAAGAGAACATTGAGCCACCACACAAGCTAAAACCCGGCAAGGCTCTGAAAGATTCAACCTCACGAACTGACTGGCTAAGGACTGAATATCTAAGGCTAAGGGCCTCTAAACTGCCTGAAGATATGCCAAACACCCAAACTCTCCGCCCAGTGACTCAAGGCGTCGGCCACCACATTGGTCTTCCCCAGGTGGTATAATATAATGATATCATAGTCCTTTAGCAACTCCAACCATATTCGCTGGCGCAAATTGAGGTCCTTTTGCTTGAATATGTGCTGCAAACTCTGGTGATCAGTGAGAATCACACAGGGAACACCGTACAAATAATGACGCCATATCTTCAGGGCGTGAACAATCGCTGCCAAATCGAGATCATGAACTGGATAGTTCTTCTCATGCACCTTCAACTATCTGTAAGCGTAGGCAATCACCCTACCGTCCTGCATCAACACTGCTCCGAGGCCAATCCTCGAAACATCACAATAGACGGTATAGGACCATGAACCCGTAGGCAATACCAATACTGGAGTTGTAGTCAGGGATGTCTTAAGCTTATGAAAGATCTCCTCACACTCCTCAGTCCACCTGAACGGAGCACCCTTTTGATTCAACCTGGTCATCAGTGCTGCAATGGATGAAAATCCCTCCACAAAACGGCGATAGTACCCAGCCAAACCAAGGAAACTGCGGATCTCCTTAGCTGAGGACGGTCTAGGCCAACTCTGCACCGCCTCCACCTTCTTCAGATCTACCTTGATCCCATCCCAATACACTATGTGGCACAAGAATGCCACTGAATCAAGCCAGGACTCACATTTAGATAATTTTGCATACAATCTCTTCTCCCTCAAATTTTGAAGCATAGTCCTCAAGTGATGCTCATGATCTTCCCGTGATCGGGAATACACCATAATGTCGTCAATAAACACAATGACGAAGGAATCAAGATAAGGTCGGAACACACTATGCATCAAATGCATAAAAGCTGCGGGGGCATTGGTCAGCCCAAATGACATAACGAGAAACTCATACTCGCCATATCTGGTCCTCAAGGTAGTCTTCAGGATATCCGACTCCCGAATCTTCAACAGATGATAGCCAAAACACAAGTCAATCTTAGAGAATACCCTGGAACCCTGTAGCTGGTCGAATAAATCATCAACACGAGGCAAAGGATACATGTTCTTCACGGTGACCATGTTCAACTGCCATTAATCAATATCTCTATCTGGTGGCATACCCGGAAGATCAGCTGGGAATACATCAGGAAAGTCCCTCACTACAGGGACTGACTCAATTGGAGGGGTATCCACACTGACATCTCTCACATAGGCCAAATACGCATCACACCCCTTCTCAACCATCCGTTGAGCCTTAAGAATTGAAATGACCCTGTGGGGAGTATACTTTAAGGTACCCCTCCACTCTAATCTCGGTAAGCCTGGCATAACCAGCGTCACGGTCTTAGCATGATAATCAAGAATATCATAATGGGCCGACAACCAGTCCATGCCCAAGATAACATCGAAATCTGTCATGTTGAGTAATAATAAATCAGCCCTGGTCTCAAAACCACTAAGAGAAATCAAACACAAACGATATACGCGGTCCACAACTAGAGAGTCTCCCACGGGAGTAGATACATAAATAGAGGAACTCAAGGAATACCGAGATATCCCCAGATCTGGAGCAAAATAAAAGGACACATATGAATACGTAGAGCCTGGATCAAATAATACTGATGCATCCCTATGGCAGACAAGGAAAATACCTGTGAGGACAAACTCTAAAGCAACAGCCTCGAAACGGGCTGGAAGGGCATAGTATCTGGCTTGGCCTCCCCCTCTAGGGCGACCTCTACCTCGCCGACCCCCACCTCGAGCTGATTGAGGAGGTGGAGTGGCAACTAGGGCTGGAAGAATAGCCGGAGGACCCGGCGGAGCACGTGGAGGCTGATAAAATTGTGGAGGTGCACCCTTCATGGCCCTGGGCAATCTCTAATCATGTGACGAGTGTCACCATACTCAAAACAACCCCTCGGAGGATGCTGCGGCTGAGACTGAATAGGTGCTGGCCTGCTAGGCTGGCCGTAAATAGCACCCCGAACTGGAGGTACACTGGATACTAGCGGTGCATAATAGGACTCCTGAGGTCTAGGAGGGGCTGGAATACTGCTGGTTGTTGGAAGGGCTGAATGAACAAGGTGACCCACAAATCCCCTACCGTAACGTGTCGCTGGTGCACGAGCTCCTGAAAAATGGCCAATCTCTCGAGACCTCTTGGCCTCTCTCTCTTCTCTGTCCTGGGCGAACATGCCCTCTACTTTCATGGAAATACTCACTGCTTGCTGGTAAGTGATATTCATCTCCAACTGTCTGGCCATACTGGTCTGAATACTAGGATGTAGTCCCTCAATGAAACGACGAACCCGCTCTCTGACTGTGGCAACCAAGGCTGGTGCATGCCGAGCTAACTCGCTGAAACGGACTGCATACTCCGACACAGTCATAGTACCCTGGCGCAACTGCTCAAACTCCACGCGCCAAGTATCCCTGAGGCTGTGAGGGACATACTCTCGCAGAAACATTTCTGAAAACTGAGTCCAAGTGAGTGTGGCTGCCTCATCCGGACTACTCAGCTCATAGGCCCGCCACCACTAATATGTCGCTCCCCTCAACTGGAAAGCGGTGAAAGAAACCCCATTGGTCTCCACAATGCCCATAGTGCGGAGAATGCGTTGACACTCCTCAAGAACCCCAGAGCGTCATCTGAAGCTAGTCCGCTGAAAGTGGGTGGGTGGTACTTCTTGTACCTCTCAAGTCTGAGATTCTCGGCCTTAGAAGTAGCTAACCTAGCATCATGCTGAACTGGAGCCACTGGGGGCATAGGAATATACTCCGAGGCCTGATCAACATGGCCCCTCTGCTCAGGAGTGCAAGTTGCAAGAATCTGTGCCCCTCCCGCGGTCTGAGATGTAGCGGGAGCTATCGGAAGTAGTCCATCCTGAGCTAGAGCACTGAACATGCTCAAACTGAGGTAAAGTCTCCTGTAAGGGTAGAGCAGCAATAGGGACCTCATGTGCCGGTTCTCCAGCTGGGGCTGCGGCTCCTCTGTCGCTGCTCTCGCCGGTGCTCTAGATGCACCGTGTGGTTGTCCTCTACCCCGACCCTGGCCTCTGGCGGCTCTGGCAGGAGGCTCGGGTTCCTGGTCGTTGGTCCTCCTAGTACGAGTCCTCACCATCTATGGGAAAGAATAGAATAGAATTTTAGAACTTTTTTATGTCAATAACTTGCACGACAAGGAAATCAAAGAAATATGATTGTTCCTAACAGTTACATAGCCTCCCGAAGATAGATACGGACGTCTCCGCATCAATCCGCGAGACTCTAATAAACCGGCTTGTGACCTGTGACTCCTATGAACCTAGACGCTCTGATACCAACTTGTCACGACCCGATTTACCCTCCGAAAGGCATCATGACGGCACCTAGTCTCTACGACAAGGTAAGACTAATTGGGAAAGGATATTAAATGGAAGTAATAAATTAAATACGGAATAAAGTAATCTACAAATAAAACATCGCCACTTGGTAGGCACAAAATATAAATTCTTAAAAACCCGGAATATCACTTTAGTCACAAGATCTGTCTCAAAATATCTCTATACAATGTAACAAAATTTACATGAAAAATCTATCTAAGTCTGGAGTAGAAGGTGACTCGAAGGACTCTACAGACGCGGTAGAATTACCTTTCGGTCTCCTGGAAGTTGCTGCTCGGACCCCTAAACACAAAAATGAGTGCTAGTACCTGGATCTGCACACGAAAAACATGTACGGGAAAGGGCATGAGTACACAACAAATTGGCACCCAGTAAGTGCCAAGCCTAACCCCAGCCGAGTAGTGACGAGGTCAGGTTAAGGAATTATTGGATTTTTATAGTAAAACAGTTTAAGATTTAACATAGAGATATAATAAGCTAAGGCAAAATAATAGAAACAATAAGCTAAAAGAAAATAGCAACAGGGATCCCTCGGCTCAGTACAACGTATCTCACAGTAACAAATATGCAATGCAGTACAGGGGGAAAGCTCCTAGAATCTAGTATGTAGTCCCAATTTAAATATGCAATGCAGTACAGGGGGGAAAGCTCCCGGAATCTCGTCTGTAGTCCCAATTTAAATATGCAATGCAGTACAGGGGGGAAAGCTCCCGGAATCTCGTCTGTAGTCCCAATTTAAATATGCAATGCAGTACAGGGGGGAAAGCTCCCGGAATCTCGTCTGTAGTCCCAATTTAAATATGCAATGCAGTACAGGGGGAAAGCTCCCGGAATCTCGTCCATAATCCCAATTAATAAATGCAATGCAGTATGAATACCGGATACAATTTATTTAAAATAGTTCACGAAAATCACAGGACAAAATATGGATAAGACTATCTAAACATGGTGCACATAGTAACAACTACGGGAAATTCAAGTAAACAAGTAGACAGGCTCCTTTCTTATCTAATCTACATAATCAATACATGAGACAGTGAAATAGGAATGAAATGATTTATGTCATGTAGCAAAAAAGGAGTTTTAGCAACAATGGACCATGTACGTACTCGTCACCTGACATACACTGCGCCCAAACAACAAAAAATAGTATTAAAATAGCCTAAGGGAAAGTCCCCAACACAGAGTTAGGCAAGCCACTTACCTCGACTACGCTACTCAACTAAAAACCACGCTCTGGCCATGAGTATCCGACTCCGAATGGCCAAAATCTATTCAATTCGATTGCATAATGTAAATATCACTTTAAGGAATCAAAATAGCTAATATGTTCGAAGCTAATACACGAAATTAGGAAAGTCCCCCGGGCCCACGTCTCGGAATCGAGTGAAAGTTCAAAATTTAGAACACCAATTCACTCACGAACTCACTCGAACAATAATCATCGAAAACCGACGTCAAAATCTCATTAAGTTCTCGGATTTCTATTTTTAGAAACGTCTTCCCATTTTCATGATTTTTCACCCAAATTCATTCATTGCATGGAACAAATTGCTATAGATTAATGATATACCAGTACAATAAAGTTAGGAATTGTTACCTATGAATCTTGTCCTCAAACCCCACTCAAAATCTCCTACTCCAGAGCTCCAAATAATTGTTAGAAGATATGAATTTCAAGCCCTCGAATTTGGTATAAACTGCCCAGCGATCCCGCACCTACTCCCCCTTGGACCGAACCTGCGAAAAATCCATCGCAGGTGCAAAAACTCACTAAAAGGACTGCGGCAGCACCTGCGATCACTGGGCCGCATCTGCGGCTCCGCACCTTCGGAACCCAGACCGCACCTCCGAGAACTGGTTGACCTTGACCAAACCCGCACTTGCGAGCCTTTTTTCCGCACATGCGTGTCTGTACCTGTGGTTCCCCGTCCGCAGGTGCAAGACACTAGAACCAGCAATGGTTCAGCTGTTTTTCAAGTTCCAAAAATCACCCGTTAAGCATTCGAAACATCCCTGAGGCCCCTGGGACCTCAACCAAACTTACCAACCAGTCCCAATACCTTATCCAAACTTAGTCAAGCCTCCAAAACACATCACATAACCTCAAAATCACCAAGTATACATGGACTCAAGCCTAAGAACTTATGAAATTTCCAAAATCCACAACTGATACCAAAACACGTCAAAACTAGTCCGAATGAACTCAAATTTTAAACACATGTCACAATTGACTCAACGGACCTAGAGCCACTCTCGGAATTCCATTCTGAGCCCGATATCAAAATTTCACCTATCGGCCGAAATCGCCAAAATTTTAACTTTCGTCAATTCAAGCCTAAATCTACTACATACCCAACGGAGCTAACAGAGTCGACAGAATCCCATTCCGGACCCGTCTCCACAGTTTCAACTACGGTCCAATTTCTCAAGCTTAAACTCACATATAAGGACTACGTGTCCAAAAACTCTCTAAATTTCACCACTCAACGTTCCGGCGAGTCCCAAAAGCAGAAATAGACATGGGGAAAGAAGTTATTAGGGGATCGGGGCGCTAACTCGCAAAACGACCTATCGGGTATTTACATGTCAAGGCAAGTCGCATTTGACATTTGCGATTTGCCTCAGCCCAGAAAAACAGCATTACTAGTCTTCGACAAATTGATCATAACTTTATGTACAAATGTCCAAATGATGAATGGTTTAATGTTATGGAAATTAGACACCAAGGGCTACAACATTCAGGTTTTGATAATTTTCAGATTCCTTATATATTTCGATATATAAGCTTCCGAATTCGGCTCCATGCATCAGAAATTTCTGAGGAGTGCAAAACTGCTTTACGAGACTTAATTCAATCGATCATAACATTTTGTACAAATATCCAAATGATGAATGGTTTAAATTTTTGATAAATATAATCAAAGGGCTACAATTTTCATGTTTTGTTAATTTCCAGGTTTGTCACGACCCCAAATCCTAAAAGCTCGTGATGGCGCCTATCGTGAAACTAGGCTAGCCAACCATCACCTAATTACTCATTCGTTCTATTATAATACTTCAAAAATCAACAATAAGCAGCAAAAAAAACATTAAATAACCTCTTTTAGTCTTTACGCCCCAATAATAATGTAACATTCTAAACAATCCTCCCAAGACTGGAGTCAACATGGTCATGAGCATCTAAGAAATAAAACTAAATTTGCTAATGTATTAATCAATGTCTATGAAATAAATAACAATACTAATAAAGGAAGGGAAATGGAGAAGCTGGGGACGCTGAACAACTACCTCGAAAATCCCGTAAGCTGCTGAATACGAACGAAGACAACTACAGCCCCGAACCAGTACCTGGATTTGTGCACAGAGGCACAGGGAGTAATGATGAGTAGCCAACTTAGTAATAATGAAAATAAATCACAGGCTAAGAAATACGAAACACACAGCACAGATACACCAATTCACAAAAACAGTAAAACTCCAAGTCACCATAAACTATTCATCAAATACATAAGTTCGAAAATAATTCTCCATAAATCCTTTGAAACAAGTATAGTTTCAATATATCTCAGTAAAACTCTCAGTAAAGTCAGTTTGAAAAACGAAGTGAATCACAGCCAAAAACTCAGTAAAATCATCATAAATCCGCCCCTCGGGCCATAGTCATTTCTCGTAACAATTTCCCTCAGCACCTCACCATCACTCAGTATCAGCCCAACGGGCAACCTCATAGTCACTCAGTATCAGCCCAACGGGCAACCTCACAGTCACTCAGTATCAGCCCCGCGGGCATCACTCGCACTCAGTAGGTACCTGCGGTCACTGGGGGTGTACAGACTCCGGAGGGGCTTCTACAGCCCAAGCGCTATAACAAGCCACATCATGGCATAAATCACTCACAATATTGGCCCTCGTCCACTTTCGTAAGATAACATCCTCACAATATTGGCACACAGCCTCACTCAGTCAGACACTCTCAACATGCCACTCGGGCCATCATTATATTGGCTTCTCGACCCAAAACACGGTTTCATTTTTTTCAAGAAATAATATCAAAATACTCTGAGTGCCAAACAATTATCAAGAAAAAACTGAGTGAAAATCATAACATATCAAGCGAGGAAAATAGTAAAAACAGTCCCCAAGGGGTAAACAGATCGACACTAGGCCCCAAACATGGCTTGCAGCACAAATTATATCAAAGTATATCAATACTATTAAGCATGGGCTTTAAAATCGGGTTCACAACTCAATAGTTTCCTAAAAAGGAATATATTTCCAAATTTCCAATTTTTGCATTCCAAAATCCATGAAAGGATGCATAGTCCTAAGTTTCATACCCTCAAGACAGGATTTAAATACATTACTTACCGCAAACTAGCCCGAAAAGCTACTCTGCGACCCGCTTGCCTCTCGAATCAACTTTCGAGTGCTCCAAATCTATAAAGATCAGATCTTTACCATCAAATTATGCTAAAGGAATGAATTCCAATCGAAAAGTACCAATTTTAGAATAAAACCCGAATTTAGCCAAAAGCCGACCCCCAAGACCGCATCTCGAAACTCGACAAATTTTATACTAAAATATTTTTCATCATCTCACGAGTCCGTACATATAAAGAACGCTAAAATCGGAGTTCGTTTGACCCCTCAAATCAATCCCTAAGGTCTCATAATCTTAAGCCCTAACCCCACCTTTTTCTACTGATTTTCATGGATTAAACATTGATATTTTGTTCCTTAATCACCTATAATCGAGTTTTAGGGTCCAAAATACTTACCTTAATGAAGAACGATGATTTCCCCTCTTCAAAATCGCCTCCAAGCTCTATTCCTGTTCAAAAATGGTGAAAAGGTGATTAATGGTCGCGAAGGGCTTATTTAAATACTGCACAGTTGTTCCTTCACTGCGATCACGGAAGTACTCACGCGATCGCGAAGAACAAATCCCCCAGGTCCTCAGAAGACTCTACGCGATGGCAGCACAAGCCACGCGATCACGATTCAATAAACCTCAACCCACGTGATCGCAACCATACTCACACGATCGTGAAGAACAGTTGACCCCGCTCCCCACGCGCCTGACTAACCCTACGCGATCGCACCAATTTTCACGCGATCGCACTGACCAACGCTACATACCTTAGCGATCGCACACCTTCTCACGTGATCACGATTCACAAAATGGCCGGGCTCCAGATTAATTTACGCGAACGCGGATCAATCCACGCGATCGCAGATCAATCCACGCGATCGTAACGAAATCAATCCCGAGCCCCTCGGGACCCCAACCAATTATAGCAACATATCATATATGACCATTCAAACTTAGTTGCACTCCCGAAACATTAAAAATAACATCAAAACACCAAAATCACATCTAATTCAAGCCTAAGAATTTTGAAATTTCTAAAATCCACCAACGATGCCGAAACTATCCAAAACAACTCCGATTGACCTGAAATTTTGCAGACATATCCAAAATGACATTACGAACCTGTTCCAACTGTTGGAATTCCATTCTGACCCCGATAGCCTATTTTCCACTGCCGACAGGAAATCACCAAAAACTAACTTTCGCCAATTCAAGCGTAATTCTACAACGGACATCACAAAAATATTCTGAACACACTCCTAAGTTCCAAATCACCTAACGAAGCTATCCGAACCATAAAGTCCGCATTCTGAGGTCATTTACCAATAAGTCAACTCTTAATGGACTTTTCCAAATGTAAGGCTAATTTTAAAGACTAAGTAACTAAATTCTCACTAGAACCATTCCGTTTCCAAGCCTACCAACTCTAACACGTCAAGAACAGTAATACCAACCTATGACAAGGCAATAACAGTAATTATAATGCAGGTTCTACGTAACGACCGACCGGGTTATTACATTCTCCCCCTCTTAAACAAACGTTCATCCTCGAACGGGTCGAGAAACGTACATGGAGTCTCAAACAAGTGAGGATATTTTCTCTGCATCTCTTGCTCAGTCTCCCAAGTAGCCTCCTCCACCAGCTGAGCACTCCATTGTACTTTCACTGAAGCTATTTTCTTAGACCTCAACTTTCTGACCTCGCGAGCTAAAATTTCTACTGGCTCTACCTCATATGACATATCACCCTCGAGCTGAGCTGTGATGAAGTCTAACACATGAGACGGGTCACCAACATACTTCTTGAGCATCGACACATGAAATACTGGATGAACACTCGATAGGCTGGGTGGCAAGGCAAGTATATAAGCCACCTCTCCAACCTTTTGAAGTACCTCAAAAGGACCAATAAACCATGGGCTCAGCTTTCCTCTCTTTCCGAACCTCATCACACCCTTCATGGGTGATACTTTCAGTAGTACCTTATCACCTTCCATAAAAGACACATCCCGGACCTTCCGGTCCGCTGACTCTTCTGCCTAGACTGCGCCGTGCGAAGTCACTCTGGAATTAACTTCACTTTCTCCAATGCATCCTGAATCAAATATGTGCCCAATAACTTAGCCTCACCAGGCTCGAACCAACCAACCAGAGATCTACACCTCCTACCATATAAAGCCTCATACAGGTCTATCTGAATACTGGACTGATAGCTGTTATTATATGCAAACTCCGCTAGTGGCAGAAACTGATCAAATGAACCACCAAAATCAATCACACAAGCCCGTAACATATCCTCCAAAATCTGAATAGTCCGTTCCGACTGCCCATCGGTCTGAGGATGAAATGCAGTGCTCAACTCTACATCAGTACCCATACCTCTCTGTACGACCCTCCAAAACCGAGATGTGAACTGAGTTCCTCTGAAAGAAATAATAGAAATCAGAACTCCATGTAATCGGGAAATCTCCTTAATGTAAATACCAGCTAATCGCTCTGAAGTATAAGAAGTACCAACATGAATGAAGTGCGCGGACTTGGTCAATCTATCCATAATGACCCAAATAGCATCAAAACCCTTTGAAGTCCGTGGAAGCCCAGCTACAAAGTCCATAGTAATCCGCTCCCACTTCCACTCCGGAATATCTAACCTCTGAAGTAATCCACCTGGTCTCTGGTGCTCATACTTGACTAGCTGGCAGTTGAGACACCGTGCTACATACTCGACAATATCTCTCTTCATCCGCCTCCACCAATACTGTTGTCTCAGATCCTGATACATTTTCGCGGCACCCGGATGAATGGAATACTGCGAGATGTGAGCCTCTGCTAATATCAACTCTCGAAGCCCATCCACATTGGGCACACAAATACGGCCCTGCATCCTCATAACACAGTCATCACCAATAGTCACATCCTTGGCATCATCTCAATGGACCCTATCCTGAAGTACTAACAAATGCGGATCATCATACTGCCGAGCTCTAATCTGGTCATAGAGAGAAGACCGGGAAGTCATGCTACCCAATACACGCGGAGGGTCTAACAAATCCAATCTTACCAACTGACATGCTAAAGCCTAAACATCAAGTGCTAAAAGTCGCTCTGCTGCAGAAAGGTATGCTAGACTCCTCAAATTCTCGGCTCTGCGGCTCAAGGAATCGGCCACTACATTGGCCTTCCCCGGATGATACAAAATAGTAAGGTCATAATCCTTGAGAAGCTCCAACCATCTACTCTGCCACAAATTCAATTCCTTCTTCCGCAGCAGATACTGCAGGCTACGATGGTCAGTGAAAATCTCACACTAGACCCCATACAAGTAATGCCGCCAAATATTTAAGGAATGAACAATGGCAGCTAATGCAAGATCGTGCACTGGGTAATTCTTCTCGTGCACCTTCAACTTTCTAGATGCGTAGGCAATCACCCTATCGTCCTGTATCAATACTGCTCCTAATCCAACTCTAGAAGCATCACAATAGACTGTGTAAGAACCCGAACCAGTAGGCAAAACCAACACCGGAGCTGGGGTCAAACTGCTCCTAAGCCAACTCTAGAAGCATCACAATAGACTGTGTAAGAACCCGAACCAGTAGGCAAAACCAACACCGGAGCTGGGGTCAAACTGCTCCTAAGCCAACTCTAGAAGCATCACAATAGACTGTGTAAGAACCCGAACCAGTAGGCAAAACCAACACCGGAGCTGGGGTCAAACTGCTCCTAAGCCAACTCTAGAAGCATCACAATAGACTGTGTAAGAACCCGAACCAGTAGGCAAAACCAACACCGGAACTGGGGTCAATGCTGACTTGAGCTTCTGAAAGCTCTCCTCACACTCACCGAACCATCTGAATGGAGCACCCTTCTGGGTCAATCTGGTCAATGGTGAAGCAATAGAAGAGAATCCTTCCACAAAGCGACGGTAATATCCCGCGAGACCAAGGAAACTCCTAATCTCAGTCGCTGAGGAAGGTCTGGGCCAACTCTACACTGCCTCAATCTTCTTCGGATCAACCTGAATACACTCACTAGACACCACGTGCCACAAGAAAGCTACTGAACCAAGCCAAAACTCACACTTGGAGAATTTTGCATAAAGCTTCTCCTCCCTCAACTTCTGTAACACAAACCTCAAATGTTGAGCATGCTCTTCTTGGAAACGAGAATAAACCAGGATGTCATCAATGAACACAATGACGAACGTAGCAAGATAAGGCTGAAACACACTGTTCATTAATTGCATGAACGCGGCTGGGGTGACATAACCAGAAACTCATAATGACCAGATCTGGTCCTGAAAGCAGTCTTCGGAATGTCAGAATCTCGAATCTTCAGCTGGTGATACCCCCACCTCAAGTCAATCTTGGAGAACACCTTAGCTCCCTGAAGCTAATCAAATAAGTCATCAATACGAGGCAAACGATATCGGTTCTTCACTGTAACCTTATTCAAATGTCTATAATCAATGCACATGTGCATCGAACCATCTTTTTTCTTCACAAACAACACCGGCGCACCCCAAGGCAACACACTAGGCCGAATGAACCCTTATCTAAGAGTTCCTGAAGCTGCTCCTTCAATTCTTTCAACTCCGCTGATGCCATGCGGTAAGTTGGAATAGAGATAGGCCGAGTGTCTGGCACCAAGTCAATACCAAAATCAATACCTCTGTCAGGTGGCATGCCTGGCAGGTCTGCAGGAAGTACGTCAGGAAAATCACGGACTACAGGAACAGAATTAACAGAAGGAGTCTCACTACTAACATCCCTCACAAAAGCAATATAATACTCGCACCCTTTCTCAACCATACGCTGAGCTTTCAAATAATAAATCACTCTGCTAGGAACATGCTCTATAGACCCTCTCCACTCAATTCTCGGAACTCCGGGCATAGCTAGGGTCACAGTCTTAGCGTGATAATCAAGGATAGCATGAAATGGTGATAAATAATCCGTGCCCAGAATTACATCAAAATCAACCATACTGAGTAACATCAAGTCCAATCGAGTCTCCAGACCTCCAATAGATATATAACATGACCGATACACATGGTCCGCAACAATAGTATCGCCCACCGGAGTCGAAACATGAACAGACGTAACTAAATACTCACGGGGCATATTCAGAAAGTGGGCAAAATAAGATGAAACATACGAGTACGTGGAACCAGGGTCAAATAAATCTAAAGCATCACTGTGACAAACTAAGATAGTACCTATAATCATCGCATCTGAAGCCATAGCAACAGGCCTAGCCGGAAGTTCATAAGCACATGGTTTGCCTCCACCTGCTCGACCTCTCCCTCTAGGGCGACCTCTAGCTGCCTGACCACCACCCCTGGCTGTCTGAGTAGGTGGTGAAGTGACTGGGGCTGAAGTCGAGGGTTGAACCCTCTGCTGAGATGAAGTACCAGGACGTCGAGGAGACTACCTCCACGCATGTCCAATCTCTCCACACTCATAACAACCACCTGGAGTTGGAGATGAAAACTGACAAGAATGCCTGCCACCGTGATAACCACCAAACGAACCATGCATAAAAGAACCCTTATAAGATGATGCTCGGGCGGAGCTCTGAGCTGGAAGGGCATTAAAGATGAGCGGCCCTGATGAGAGTTGCGAGGACCCTGCCCCGAAGATACACCACTGTAAGCTGGGCGAACTAGCTACGGAGGTCTAAATGGACGACCTCTGTTGTGCTGAAACTGCCCTCTCGAAGGGGCACTACTGAAGCTACCTGATCCCCGAGGCCTCTTAGCCTCCCTCTCTTTACGCTCCTGATTACGAACCGACTCAATGTCTCGAGCAATGTCAACTACCTTCTCAAATGTATCTCCAGACACTCTCTCCCTGGTCATCAAAATCTGAAACTGATACGTGAGACCATCTACAAACCTTCTGATCCTTTCCCCGTCAGTAAGGACTAACTCCGAAGCATGTCTAGCCAACTCGGAGAACCTCATCTCGTACTGAGTAACTGACAACTCTCCCTGGCGCAGCTGCTCAAACTGTCTGAGCTGCTCCTCTCTGTGGGACTGAGAAACATACTTCTCCAAAAAGAGCGTGGAGAACTGCTGCCAGGTGAGTGGTGCTGAACCAACCGGTCTACGCCTCTCAAATGCCTCCCACCAAGTGAAAGCAGCACCAGCAAACTGAAATGTAGCAAATGAGACCCCGCTGGTCTCCAAAATACTCGCAGTACATAGTATCCTCTGGCACTTATGTAGAAACCCTTGGGCATCCTCGCCCTCTATACCGCTGAAAGTCGGAGGCTAAAGTCTGATGAACCTCTCCAGCCTGCGCTGCTCATCCTCAGGCATAGAAGGAACCACATAGTCCTGAACAGGGGCAACCGGCTGGGCTGGGACTACCCCCGGTGCCTGAATACCCTATATAGCCTGCTCAAGTGTCCGGGTAGCTGGAGTCTGAACGCCTCCCCCGGCCTGAGCTGCAGTGGCAGTAGCAGACGTAGCGACTGCCTGAGCCAAACTGGTACTCACCATCAATATCTGAGCCAGGGTCTCCTGAAGACCCGGAATAACCATAGGCACTGTCGGTGCCTAAGCCTGTCCCGCTGGAGCACCATCGATAGGAACCTGATCCTGAACGATAAGGGGATCCTGTGGTACTGTCCCGGCTGCTGCGCGGGCTGGTCCCCTAACTCTACCATGGCCCCGACCTCTTATGGGTCTGGCTAGTGTCTGGTCACCCTGATCTGTATTGTGTGTCCTCACCATCTATGAGAGAATGAAACAACATGAGTTTAGATTTCAAGAATCAATAGATTGGCACGAAAAAGTTCAAGAAAATAGAGATGTTTGCTAAGAGTTCTGCAGCCTCTCGAAGATAGGTACAGACGTCTCCGTACCGATCCGCAAGACTCTACTGAACCTGCTCATGACCGTTGAGTCCTATGTAACCTAGAGCTCTGATACCAACTTGTCACGACCCCAAATACTAACAGGTCGTGATGGCGCCTATCGTGGAACTAGTCTAGCCAACCATCACCTAATTACTTATCCGTTCTATTATAATACTTCAAAAATCAACAATAAGCAGCAAACAAAACATTAAATAACCTCTTTTAGTCTTTGCGCCCCAATAATAATCTAACATTCTTAACAATCCTCCCAAGACTAGAGTCAACGTGGTCACGAACATCTAAGAAATAAAACTAACTCTGCTAATGTCTTAATCAATGTCTATGAAATAAATACTAATACTAATAAAGGAAGGGAAATGGAGAAGCTGCGGACGCTGAGTAGCTACCTCGAAAATCCCGTAAGTTGCTGAATACGAACGAAGACAACTACTGCTCCGAATCGGTACCTGGATCTGCGCACAGAGGCACAGGGAGTAATGATGAGTACGCAAAATCAGTAGTAATGAAAATAAATCACGGTCTGAGAAATACGAAATACACAGCACATATACACCAATTCACAAAAATAGTAAAACACCAAGCATTCATCAAATACATAAGTTCGAAAACCATTTTCCAGAAATCGTTTGAAACAAGTATAATTTCAATATATCTTATTAAAATCAGTTTGAAAAACGAAGTGAATCACAATAAAAAAAACTCAGTAAAATCATCATAAATCTGCCCCTCGGGCCATAATCATTTCTCGTAACAATTTCCCTCAACACCTCACCATCACACAGTATCAGCCCAGCGGGCGACCTCATAGTCACTCAGTATCAGCCCAGCGGGCAACCTCACAGTCACTCAATATCAGCCCCGCGGGCATCACTCGCACTCAATAGGTCTCACTGGGGGTGTACAGACTCCGGAGGGGCTCCTACATCCCAAGCGCTATAATAAGCCACATCATGGCATAAATCAATCACAATATTGGCCCTCATCCACTCTCGTATCATAACATCCTCACAATATTGACCCAAAGTCTCACTCAGTCAGACACTCTCAACATGCCACTCGGGCCATCATTATACCGGGTTCTCGACCCAAAATAGTGTTTCATTTTTTTTCAAGAAATAATATCAAAATACTCTGAGTGCCAAAACAATTATAAAGAAAATACTGAGTGAAAATCATAACATATCAAGTGAGGAAAATAATAAAAACAGCCCCCAAGGGGTAAATAGATCGACACTAGGCCCCAAACATGGCTTGCAGCCCAAATTATATCAAACTATATCAATACTATTAAGCATAGGCTTTAAAATCGGGTTCGTAACTCAATAGTTTCCTAAAAAGGAATATATTTCCAAATTTCAAATCTTTGCATTCCAAAATCCATGAAAGGATGCATAGTCCGGGGTTTCATACCCTCATGACAGGATTTAAAGACATCACTTACCTCAAGCTAGCCCGAAAAGCTACTCTGCAACCTGCTTGCCTCTTGAATCAACTTCCGAGCGCTCCAAATCTATAAAGATCAGATCTTTACCATCAAATTATGCTAAAGGAATGAATTCCAATCGAAAGAACCAATTTTAGCATAAAACGCAAATTTAGCCAAAAGCCGACCCCCGAGCCCACGTCTCGGAGTTCGACAAATTTTATACTAAAATTTTCTTCATCATCTCACGAGTCGGTACATATAAAGAACACTAAAATCGTAGTTCGTTTGACCCCTTAAATCAATCCCTAAGGTCTCATAATCTCAAGCCCTAACCCCACCTTTTTCTACTGATTTTCATGGATTAAACACTTACATTTTGTTCCTTAATCACCTATAATCGAGTTTTAGGGTCCAAAATACTTACCTCAATGAAGAACGATGATTTCCCCTCTTCAAAATCACCTCCAAGCTCTATTCCCGTTCAAAAATTGTGAAAAAGGGGTTAATGGTCGCGGAGGGTTTATTTAAATACTGCCTAGTTGTTTCTTCACTGCGATCGCGGAAGTACTTACGCGATCGCGAAGAAAAAACCCCCCAGCCCTCAGAAGACTCTACGCGATCGCAGTACAAGCCACGCGATCGCGATTTAATAGAAACTCAACCCACGCGATCGCAACCATACTCACGCGATCGCGAAGAACAGTTGACCATGCTCCCCACGTGCCTGACTAACTCTACGCGATCGCACCAATGCTCACGCGATCGCACTGACCAACGCTACATACCTTCGCGATCGCACACCTTTTCACGCGATCGCGATTCACAAAATTGTCGGGCTCCAGATTACTCTACGCGTTCGCGGATCAATCCACGCGATCTCGATGAACAAAGTTCTACTGCACTGACACTAGAAAAGCAGCTATTTTTCCTAAGTCTAAAATACCCGTTAGCCGCTCGAAATCAATCACGAGCCCCTCGGGACCCCAACTACTTATACCAACATATCATATATGATCATTAAAACTTAGTTGCACTCCCGAACCACTAAAAATAACATCAAAATACCAAAATCACATCTAATTCAAGCCAAAGAACTTTGAAATTTCTAAAATCCACCAACGATGCCGAAACTATCCAAAACAACTCTGATTGACCTGAAATTTTGCAGCCATATCCAAAATGACATTACGAACCTGTTCCAACTGTCAAAATTCCTTTCCGACCCCGATAACCTATTTTCCACTGCCGACCAGAAATCACCAAAAACTAACTTTCGCCAATTCAAGCCTAATTCTACACCGGACATCACAAAAATATCCTGAACACACTCCTAAGTCCCAAATCACTTAACGAACCTATCCAAACTATAAAATCCGCATTCTGAGGTCTTTTACCAATAAGTCAACTATCAGTTGACTTTTCCAACTCTAAGGCTATTTTTAAAGACTAAGTGACTATATTCTCAATACAACCATTCCGATTCCGATCCTACCAACTCTAACACATCAAGAACAGTAATACCAACCTATGATAAGGCAATAACAGTAGTTATAATGCAAATTCTACGTAACAACCGACCGGGTCATTACAATGTTCCTTATAGATTACGAGATATACGCTTCCGAAGTCAGCTCCGCGATTGCACCAGTTGCTGCCAAAAACAACTTCTGCAGAAATTCCTGCAGCTTTAACAAGGCGCCAAACGATCCAAACCCTATCCGATACTCATCTGAGCCACTCGAGACCTTGTCCGAGTATACCAATAAGTCTCGTAACATAACACGGACCTGCTCGAGGCCTCAAATAAAATCAAACAACATCAAAACTACGAATCGCACCACAAATCGAATTATGAGTTTATGAATTTTTCAAATTCTATAATTTGTGCCGAAACGTATCAAATGAATCCGGAATTGATTCAAATTTTGCACGCGAGTCTTAAATGAAATAATGGAGCTGTTCCAATTTCTAGAATCAAATTTCGACCCCGCTATCAATAAGGTCAACTACCGGTCAAACTTTCTAAAATCTTCCATTTTCTAACTTTCGCCAAAATGCGTCAAATTGTCATACGAACATCCAAATCCAACTCCGAGCATTCGCCTAAGTTAGAAATCACCATACGCGCTATTGAAATCATCAAAATTTGATTCCAAAGTCATTTGCTCAAAAGTCAAACTCTGCTCAACTCTTTTCATTTAAGCTTCAAAAATGAGAATTGTTCTTTCAATTAAATTCTGAATCTTTGGAAAACCAAGCTCGACCGTACACGCAAGTCATAATACATATTACGAAGTTGTTCGGGACTTTATGTCATTGAACGGGGCGTAAATTCTGAAAATAACAAGTCAGTTCGTTACATCTACCATATTAAAGTAAAATCTCCAGTTGTTTATACTGGATGTGTACAATCCATTTTTTTTTGCTAAATTTGAGCGATTTATTTATTGAAATTAAGATATATGGATTGGACTTTATATTTTTTATGGTGTGTTTTTATGTATAACAAGTTAAATTTCATAATATTTGTTGATGCTATTGTAGTATAATTAGCTGGAGTTTTTATTTTGTATTGCTCCTTGTGTATTATGCTGGAAATGCTACTAATGAGTACAATCCAGTTTTTTTTGACCGATTTAATGATTGAAATAAAGATATATGTATTGGAGTTTTTTTTAAGGTGTGTTTTTTATTCTATCAAGTTAAATTTCATAATTTTTGTTGATGCTATGCTAGTATAATTAGCTGGAGTTTTTATTTTTGGTTTCTTCATGTATATTATGCTGGTAATGCTACTTATGAATCAATATAATCCAGTATAATATAATTGAGAAGTGTAAAACAATGAAAATTTTGTATCTAGAACAATTTTATGGAATTAAATACTTTAAAATTCTATTCCAGTATATTATGCTGGATGTCTACCATCTTAAAGTATAATCCCCAGTTTTTTATACTGGATGTGTACAATCCAACTATTTTTTTGGCTAGATTTGCGTGATCTATTGATTGAAATAAAGATATAATGTCATGACCCAAAAATCCATTAAGGTCGTGATGGCGCCGGACACCACTGTCGGGAAAGCCAGTCATTTAAATAGTTAATAAAATCTTTATTTTTAAAATTCTTGAAGTCACTCCTTTTTATTTTTCTTAAATACTAATTAGCGAACATCCACTAGGTAAACAATAAAATCTTTAGCAATTTAAATAGTGAATAAATCCCATAATTTTCCTAGAACCCCGTGTCACAAGTGCATGAGCAAATTTTCTAGGAATTATACATGTACTACAATACTTGTCCGGAATACAAACTGGAAGAGTAATTTAAAATAAAATACAATACATCTGAGGAAAACTCTGCCGGCTATGGGTCGTCTTCGGGTGGTGCAGCTCGTCTAAGTCTCCAAGTCGGTCACATCACTGCGTCAAGCAGCGCCACTATCTATGAATGTACCTGTGCAATAAAAAAGCAGATCAAGTGTAGTATGAGTACGAAAACGTGTACTCAGTAAGTATCCTGCCTAACCTCGAAGAGGTAGTGACGAGAGGTCGATTTTGACACTTACTAGAGGTCCAACAATATCAAGTGCACCAAAGAAATGAATTTAATATAAAGCAATGTAAATACATAATACATACAAGTATAGATTACGTGGTACATTTTCCCTCTTTACAATTTAATCAACTCTCTACTAGCAAGTTCCCTCTGTAGCCAAAGCATATAAATAAATATAGTGGATTTCATCAAAGAGGCTGTCATAATCCAAATAAGGGGGAAAACCCTCAGACGAACTGGCTTTTTACCAAATATTTCGTAGGATTCCATGGGGATGATGTATATTTATATGAAATGCCGAGGCGAACGGCCCGATCCAACATAAAAGTAAATTGTGCACTGCCGAAGGGTCGAACGGCGTGAACCGTAGATTCATCTATTAACCTGCCTTGGCGTACGTCCTGCTCCCATGAGAGTGTGGTACATAAATCCTGCTGAGGAGAACAGCCCGATCCCATAAGGGTGTGGTACATAAATCCTGCCGAGTCGAACAGCCTGATCCCATAAGAGTGGTGGAAAGGAATCACCCCACTCGCGGAATATAAATTGCGAAGCAGTCACACATAAGCATACACATTCAAATAGTCCATCCCGTCTATAACGGGAAGCAATTTCCAAAGAAATGAAAATTTCGCTTTTAATGGTCACAAGGATAGTATTTAAATCTTTTTCTAGAAATTCGTTTGTCAAGTTCGATAAGGTTTAAACATTTTGAAATTCGTCAGCAGAGATACAAGTAAGGAAAATAAAACATGATTTCGGGTCCTAGACTACCCGGACATAAGCATAATAGTAGCTACACATGGACTCCCGTCACTTCGTGCGTATATTGCCCCCCCCCCTCCCCCACCACCACCAAAAATAGTAGAACATATTTAATTAGTTCACCTATGGGGACGATTCCCCCTCACAAAATTAGAAAGGAGACTTACCTCGCTCCGAAGATTTTTAACCGGCCTTTAAGCCCTTCCGACGACTCAAATTGATGCACAACGCCCCAAAATTATCCATAACGGGCCCACATTGACAAAATTACCCTCGGGCCCACGTGCCCGGATTCCTAAATTTTTCGAAGATAAAGATTACCCATAGCATCACGAATTCAAATATACAATTCACTCTCAATTTCATGCCCAAATTCGTGGTCAAAATCCAAGAACGCAAATTCTAGGTATTTCTTTAAAATTCCCAACTTTTCAACAAAAATTCATGTTCAAATCCATGTATAAACCTTGTATTTAACTTGGAATGAGTAGAAACAACTTACCTTGACATAGATGACGAAAATCCCCACTTGAAGCTCTCCAAAAATCACCCAAACAAGAGAAAAATGAGAAGAAATGGCCAAAACCCGCTTTAATATACTTCAGTGCCTAGAAACGGCCTTCATCGCGAACACGTATGTGCCCCCGTGTTCGCGAAGCCCAAAAACTCAGGCCCACAATTTTACTCTTCGCGTTTGCATACCTCCGAACGCGTTCGCATAGCTTCCTCGAACCAATACTCCACGTTCGCGGTTCCCTCCCCGCGTTCACATAGCTTCCTCGAGCCAACACTCCATGTTTTCCCCTCCCCACGTTCACATAGGCCAAACGGCCATTGGCCCAGATCCCAGGTCCCTTCTACGCGTTCGCATACCAAGCCCCATGTTCGCGTAGTAGTCTCAGCCCAGGCCTCTATGTTCGCACTCCCTTTACCGCGTTCGCATAAGCCAACCCAGTAACCCTCCAAATTTCCTTCTTCGTGAACACATGAGGCCCTCCGCATTCGCGAAGAACAACCTCGACACCAGCAACCCAGCAATAACAAAGCACCCAAAATTGACCCGAAACCACCCCGAAACACACCCGAGGCCTCCAGGACCCTGTCCAATCACACAACTCAGTCCCATAACATCCCACAAACCTGCTCGAGGCCTCAAAGCACATCAAACAACGCTGAAACCACGAATTGCTCTCCAATTCAAGCTTTATGAACTTTAAAGTTTGAAACTTCTACATTCGATGCCAAAACCTATCAAATCACGCCCGATTGACCCCAATTTTTGCACACAAGTCACATTCAACATTATAGACATGCTCCAACTTTCGGAATCGCATTCCGACCCTGGTATCAAAATTTCCACTTATGGTCGGATTTCTCAAAAACCTTCAAATTTCTATCTTTAGCCAAATGTCTTCAAAATAACCTACGTACCTCCGAATTCACTTCTGTTCGCGCTCCCAACTCCATAATCACCATACGGAGCTATTCACAGACTCAGAATCTCAAACGGACATCAATATCACTGAAATGCACTTCAACCCAGACTTATGAAATTCCTTCTAAAATGCTGACATCTACAATATGCGCTGAAACGCTCCCGGGTCATCCAAAACCCGATCCGAACATACGCCCAAGTCCAAAATTATCATACGAACCCGCTGGAACCTTCAAATCCTGATTATGAGGTCGTTTACTCAAAAATCCAGTCTTAGCCGATTCTTCCAACTTAAGGCTTCTAAAATGAGAATTTTCTTTCCAAATTGACTCTAAACTTCTCAAAATTAAATTCCGACCACACCTACAAGTCATATCACCTGAAATGAAGCTTCTCATGGCCTCGAATTGCTGAACGACGCGCTAGGACTCAAAACGACCGTTCGGATCGTTACATATAAAGATTGGAATTTATATTTTTTATGGTGTACTTTTATGTATACCAACTTAAATTTCATTATTTTTATTGATGCTATTCTAATATAATTAACTGGAATTTTTATTTTTGGTTGTTTCCTGTGTATTATTTTGGAATCGCTACTTATGAAGATATATAACAAAGTATATTATAATGGAGAAGTGTGAAACAACAAAAAAATTTGTATCTAGAATAATTTGATGCTGGATAATATGTTGGAGAATTATTTGATGCAAAATTAGTTTTACAAGTTGTATAATCTGCTGCATTTCATGATTTTTTATCATTCTATCCTGGAGTTGTTATTTTTATGTAATTTTCTTGAAAAGAATTTTTGATACTATGTGGATCATATTCCGTAAATATCAGAAAACATAAAAGAAATATGATAAAAGAACGATCAAACATAAACATAGTAGAAAATAAAAAGCACCTAAAACAAAAGAAGAGCCACACAAAATAAAAGAAAACATAAACAAAAACACAAAAGACAAACATAAAAAAATGATTAAAAAAACTAAGCATTATCTCCATCATCTGAACAATACTCATCAATTTCTCGATATATCTCATCATCATCCGAATCAGAAATTATTATAGGATACTCGGGCGAAACACCACAAAGTCTCCTCAGATCAAACTTCAACTTGTTGAATTCATCATGCAACTGATTTTGTTTAATTATTATTTTGTCCATAAGATAAGGAAGACTCTTCAAGTTATATTACATCTTGTCATAGTCGTCCCTGATGGGATACTTTAAAGAATCAAACTTCCGGACAAGCTTGTCGAACGAGGTTGAATAACATTCAGAACTGCGTTCCATGTTCAGCATGTTCTGGAATGATTCATCAGCAAAAAAATGAGGTTTGATTCTTTCCCAATCAGCCTTTATTTGATCCCACTTTTACATAAGATTATCCATTAGTACGTTACTAATCCAATATGTCTTTAAAATCTCCCTTTTTTTGCATAAGTTCATCCATTGTAAGCTTCCTGCTTCCACTAGCATCAGACATGTTTTTTTTAAAGCTAAAAGGCTATTGATCAATATAAATTTAATGAAATATGATAGAATTCTATGGATGACTATGAATTTTTCAAGCGAAGCGATTGTTAATATAGCCAAAGTATACACCTAATTAATTTAATATGTATAAATATAAAGGTAACTTTTCAGGTCTGTTTGCTGTTTTACGTTCAGAGAAATGTAACTTTTTGCACATTCCAAGAAAAGTAGGTGGTAAACGAGTGATAAATGCAAAGAGAAATGTCCAGATTAATAAATCAACAGTTTTTATATAGTTAAAAAATAACCTCTCTCTAAAAAACATATTATACCTCTATTTTCCAAATGACACGCCATTTCCTAAAGCGTACGTTTATACCACGTGTGCGCCACATATTTACGTCCAATTTCAGAATACACAACCGTTAAGGTTTAGTCGGATATTCTCGAACTTTAATTTTTTAATTTTCAAGTTTAATTTTGAGTAAAAATTGTTGAAGTTTTATGGGTAGAAAGCACTCTATCAAGCGTCGAAAATTTATTCATCAAATGTGATGACCCAAAGGGTCATCTTATAAATTAAGACACTATTTCAAGCTCATTAACCTTAAAAGACTAAATTTAATTACCTCGATTTGTGTTCACAGTCCGGGCGTGAAACTGTAAAGCTTTTATGTGAAAATATGAGAAATAATAATTTTTGGAAATTAAAATTTGATTTTAGTTGACTTGGTTGAACATTTTGAGTGAAAGGACCCGGATCCGTGTTCCGACGATCCTTGAAGGTCCGCAGTAAAATATGGGACTTGGGAGTATGCCCGGAATTGTATTCCGAGGTCCAAGCCTTAGAAATCAATTTTTGAAAGAAATTATTTTGCTGGATTTTTAATGAAATGGAGAAATGAATTAATGTTTGAAACCATTGATATCGGGCTCATATTATGGTTCCGGAGCACGGTACAGATTTATTATAGTATTTAAGTACTATCTGTGAAATTTGGTAAGAATCGGAGTTGATTTGACGTGATTCAGATGTCTGGTTGAGAAATAATGAAATTTGAGCGTTCTTGAGAAAAATGATGAGTTTTGATGTTAAATTCCATAGTTTTAGATGTTATTTTCATGATTTGATTGCACGATCAAGTCCGTATGACATTTTTAGACTTGCGTGCATGATTGGTTTAGAGCCCCAAGGGCTCGGGTGAGTTTCGGGTTGGCTACGGGATGTTTTAAACTTAGAATATTTTGTTGTTTTTCTGCTACTGGTGCACAGCCAATTTATTCTTTGCGTTCGCGTGGCCTCACTCGCGAACGCGTAGAGTAAAGCGCACTGGGCCATTTTTGTTCTATGTGAATGAGGAGCACTAGTGGGCTAAAGCATCGCGAACGCGTCCAAGCCACGCGAACGCACTGTGTAAACGGGACTTGGGGGAGGGGAACCCATTTGATCTATGCGAACGTGCCTGGTGGGTCGCGAACGCGAAGGCCACTGGGCCAGAACACTATATGAACGCGGAAGGCCCATCGCGAACGCGATGAATGCCTACCCAGCTATATAGAATCAGTTTTAAAAACGGGCAGAACCTATTTTCTCCATATTTTCGAACTACAAAGACCTATAGGCGATTTTCATCACACAAATTCATCCCCAAAGTGTTGGTAAACAATACTAAACCCTTCCCTTTCAATTACCCAATGTTTTTCATCACTTTTCAATCCAAAATGAAGAATTTTCATGGTAAAAATTGAGGGTTTGGGTAGAAATAGGGAATTTTGTAAAAATCAAATTTTGACCTCGAATTGGGGTCGAATTTTGAAACTAATTGCATATTCGGGCTCGGGGGTGAATGGGTAAACGTAATTTGGTCCGAATCCCGAGTTTGGACCAAGCGGGCCCGGGGTCGGGTTTAAACCTTTTTTTGAGAAAACTTAGGAAAATAATAATTTTTCAGTAAAGTTAGTTCCTTTAACATAAATTAATTATATTAAACTAATTATGATTAGATTCGAGCGGGTTAGAGGTAAATTCGAAAGGAAAAGCGGTAATTGAGCAATGACTAGCTTGCGAATTTGAGGTAAGTGCTTGGTTTAACCTTGACTTGAGGGAATAGGAATCCCCAACTTAATTTCTATGTGAAATTACATGTGTGTAGTGTATAGGTGAGGTGACGAGTATCTATGCACCCCCAAATTATCTGCTTAACATGACCTCTTTCCCCGTTTCCAATTATTTGCTTCCAGGTTTAATTGTTTCATGGTCATCGATATTTATATGTCGATTTGGATTCGTTAACTTATTGTTAAGTATTGTTTCAAGTATTTTGGAAGTGTTGGATTTTCTCTTGGTTTTGTTATGTTACATAAGGATTGAGCTGGATGTCAGTGTTACGATATGTATGTGATTTTCGGTTGGTTTCATTGTGAAATGATAATTGATGAAGTTTATGTGTTTTATAGCTTCAGTTTACAATTGTTGATACAAAAATATTGTGAAAGGCTTGGCTTGAACTGTGAAAGTTTTCGTAAATAAACTGATATGATATGTCTGGTGGGAGCGGGTTCCATGCCGCAAGAAGGAGTGATAAGGGTGGACAGGTGGGATCGAGTTGCACACCGCAACAGGAGAAATAAGGGTGATATATATATAGGAGGAGCAATAAGGGTGGACAGGTGGGAGCGGGTTGCACGCCGCAACAAGGAGCGATAAGGGAGAATATTTATGTGTTACTTATTTTTTTTTTAAATAAGGATTTGGAAAACTCCGGTTTTATTAAAAAGTTTTTCATACTCTGCTTTATTGTGATTTAAATTGAAACTTGGAAATTTTGAGGAGTTGATTATAGTTGATATCTGAAAAGAGTTATTCGAGTTGTTTTTATTTACTGTTGCAAGTTACCGGTTATTTAATTTATTATTATTATTTCTTTCTTTCTTTATTATATATATTTTTCAAATGTTATATTGTTAATTTCCCTTCGTAGCCTCGTCACTACTTCGTCGAGGTTAGGCTCTGGACTTACGCAGTACATGGGGTCAGTTTTACTGATACTACACTCTGCACTCTTTTGTGCAGATCCAGGTACCGGTCAGAATTAGGAGATTTTTAGTAGCTGTCATCATATACTCGGAGACATGAGGTAGATCTACTGGCATCCGCAGATTACTGGAGTCTTCTCTTAATTTTATAGACACTGTTTTATTAAATTCAAAACAGATACATAATTCTTTCAGCTGATTATTTGTAGTATTCTTAGTAGTTCGTTAATTGTGACACCAGACCCTGGGTAGTCTTATACTTATATATTTAGTACGTGGTTCATCTTATTTATTCGTTTATTATTTTATTCGTGAATTTATGAACTGGAATTAATAAATTTAGTTTATTTCTGAATTGTCCTGTTACAATTAAATAGACTTTAATAGAAATTAATTAAATAAGTTCTAACATTGACTTGCCTAGAAAGTATTGTGTTAGGCGCCATCACGATCCTGTGGGTTGGGAATTTGGGTCGTGATATTAGAGCACTAGGTTGTATAGGTCTCACAATTCGCGAACAAACTTAATAGAGTCCGAGGGATCGGTACGGAGATGTCTATACTTATCTCCCAGAGGCTATGAAGTTAGGAACTCAGTTTTTATTTCTACTCTGTCGTGCGATTCTTGGTATCTCAAATACTGATTGAACTCTTCTACTCTCTCGCAGATGGCGAGAACACGTGCTTCTTCTTCCTCTGACCAATAATCTGGTCTTCCAGCAACAGCATCTCCTATTAAGGGCAGAGGCCGAGGCCACGTCAGAGGCCGAGGCAGGAGCAGGACTCAGCCCGTTGCTCATACTGCCGCCCCAGCTAAGGACCCCAGATTGAGATTAATGGGGGGGGGGGTTCCAGCTCAGACAATTGCATCTGGAGCAGCTCAGGTCCCAGAGGGGTTTATTGATACCCCGGTGCTTCAGGATGCTTTGGTCCAATTAGTGGGCCTCATGGAGAGTGTAGCCCAGATTGGCGCACTCCCTATTGCAACAGTTGTATCTCAAGTTGGAGGAGGGGTCCAGACTGCTGTTACCCACACTCCTGATCAAACTACTCCTCAGATCCTGACCACAGCAGCCAACCTAGTTGGGGTAGTTCAGACAGTTGTTGCAGCCCCGATTGCTGAGGGGGCAGTTATGATTTCCGATGCTTTATGGATATTGGACAGGTTCATCAAGCTTTTCCATGTTCACTTCAGTGGTGCTACTTCAGAGGATCCTCAGGAATATCTGGACAGATTTCACGAGGTTCTTCATAATATGTGTATTTTAGAGACCAATGGGGTCGACTTCGCCACGTTTCAGATGACTGGTTCCGCCAAGAAGTGGTGGAGGGATTATTTGTTGACTAGACTAGCTGGGTCACCTGCTATGACTTGGGATCAGTTTTCTCACCTTTTTTTGGAGAAGTTTTTCCCATCACTACCAGAGAAGAGAAGCATCGTCAGTTTGAGCATCTTCAGCAGGGCGGCATGACGGTTACCCAGTATGAGAATCATTTTGTGGATTTGGCTCGGCATGTTATTCTTCTATTACCCACAGAGAGGGAGAGGGAGAGGTTTGTTCTATGCGAACGCGAAGCTCAGGACGTGAACGCGGAGCACTGGTGGGCTAAAGCTTCGCGAACGCGTCCAGGCCACTCGAACGCATTGTGTAAACGGGACTTGGGTGAGGGGAACACATTTGTTTTCAGCGAACGCGCCTGGTGGGCCGCGAACGCAAAGGCCACTGGTCCAGAGCACTATGCAAACGAGGCATGCCCATCACGAACGCGATGTAGGCCTGCCCAGCTATATACAATCAATTTTAAAAATAGGTAGAACCTATTTTCGAACTACAAAGACCTAGAGGCGAATTTCTTCACACAAATTCATCCCCAAGGTGTTGGTAAACAATACTAAACTCCTCTTTTTCAATTACCCAACGTTTTTCATCACTTTTCAATCCACAATCAAGAATTTTCATGGTAGAAATTGAGGGTTTGGGTAGAATTATGGAATTTTGTAAAAATCGAATTTTGACCTCCTATTGGGGTCGGATTTCAAAACTAATTTCATATTCGGGCTCGGAGGTGAATGGGTAAACGTAATTTGGTCCGAATCCCGAGTTTGGACCAAGCGGGCCTTAGGAAAACAATGATTTTTTCAGTAATGTTAGTTCCTTTAGCATAAATTAATGATATTAAACTAATTATGATTAAATTCGATCGGGTTAGAGGCAAATTCGAAAGGAAAAGCGGTAATTGAGCAGTGAGTGGTCTGCGAATTTGAGGAAAGTGCTTGATTTAACCTTGACTTGAGGGAATAGGAATCCCCAACTTAATTGCTATGTGAAATTACATGTGTCTAGTGTATAGGTGAGGTGACGAGTATCTATGCACCCCCAAACTATCTACTTAACATGACCCCTTTCCCCGTTTCCAATTATTTTCTTCCAGGCTTAAATTTTTCATGATCATTGATATTTATATGTCGATTTAGATTCGTTAACTTATTGTTAAGTACTATTTCAAGTATTTTGGAAGTGTTGTCTGTTCTGTTGGTTTTGTTATGTTACATAAGGATTAAGATGGATGTCAGTGCTACGATATGTATATAATTTCCAGTTGGTTTCGTTGTGAAATGATAATTGATGAAGTTGATGAGTTTTATAGCTTCTGTTTACAATTGTTGATAAAACATTTTATGGAAGGCTTGGCCTGAATTGTGAAAGTTTTCGTAAATGAATTGATATGGTATGTCTGGTGGCAGCAGGTTGCACGCCCTAACAAGGAGTGATAAAGGGGGACAAGTAGGATCGGGATGCACGCCGCAACAGGAGGAATAAGGGTGATATATATATATATATAGGAAGGAGAAATAAGGGTGGACAGGTGCGAGCGGGTTGTGCGCCGCAACAAGGAGCTATAAGGGAGAATATTTATGCTTTACTAATTTTCAAAAAGAAATAAGGATTTGAAAAACTCCGGTTTTATTAAAAAGGTTTTGATACTCTGATTTTATTCTGAATTAAATTGAAATTTGGAAATTTTGATGAGTTGATTATAGTTGATATTGAAAAGAGTTATTCGAGTTGTTTATATTTATTGTTGCAAGTTACTGATTATTTAATTTAGTATTATTATTTCTCTCTTGCTTTATTATATATTGTTCACAGGTTATATTATTAATGCCCCGCCGTAGCCTCGTCACTACTTCGTCGAGGTTAGGCTCGGCACTTACTCAGTACATGGGGGTCGGTTGTACTGATACTACACTTTGTACTCTTTTGTGTTGATCCAGGTCCGGTCAGAGTTAGGAGATTTTAGTAGCTGTCATCATATACTCGGAGACACGAGGTAGATCTGCTGGCGTCCGCAGATTCACGGAGTCTTCTCTTAATTTTGTAAACATTGTTTATTCGAAACAGATACATAATTCTTTCAGCCCATTATTTGTAGTATTCTTAGTAGTTCATGAATTGTGACACCAGACCCTAGGTAGTCTTATGCATATTTATTTCGTGGTTCGGCTTATTTATTCGTTTATTTTTTTATTTGTCAATTTATGCACTGGAATTAATAAATTTATTTTATTTCTTAATTGTCATGTTACAATAATTATACTTTAATAGAAATTAATTAAATAAGTTCTAATATTGGCTTACCTAGCAAGTATAGTATTAGGCGCCATCACGATCCTGTGGGTTGGAAATTTGGATCGTGGCATCCAATCTCAGCATCATCATAATTTTCTAATTTTGTTATGGATGTTGAAAATCATTCTCTCACAATGGCAGAGTCTTATATGAAAGATGCTCCAAACTCGGTTGCCAGTGGAACAAAAGCTACTAGTTTGGGACAGACGCGTTTAAAAAGGGTTAAGGCACGAAATATCTTTGGATCAGCTTCGAATGCTTCTGGATCAGTTAGTCTTAGATTAACGCGTTCTCAAAGTGCTAGGGAATGCGAAATTAGTGGTTCACAAAGTGCCAAGGAACCAGAAGTCGATGATTCTCAAAATAATATAAAGCCTACAAAAAAGGAAGGTTTCTGAATCAACTATTCACCAGAGAAAGACATTCCAAGTCCTATTCGAAGGTAAATTATATTATACCTTATTTATTAATAAATACTTTGTATAATGTATAACCATGTGATATACTTATATATGTGTGTGAATTATATTGCAGTTTAGTGCAAGTGATAGACTGAAACTTGGCATTGACTTCAATTTTGAGCTTGTTAGCAATTTGAAAACAAAATTATCAACCTCACAATTTGAAAACAAAATTATCAACCTCACAACTTGAACTTTTTAAGTCAATTTGTTTTGGCTATTTGTTGAACTTGCCTTGTATAAAACTGCAAACACAGTTGATATACTATTTGTTAACCAAGTAGGTTGAAAAAGGGAATGGGAATTAAATGGTGTTTGTTGTCAATGGGGTTAAGCTACGTTTTGGTTTGGCTGAGTTTGATTGTGTGAGTAGATTAAAATGTACCCGTGATGTACAACTTTCTAGTGAAGCTATGCAAAAGAATAATTCTTCAATTGAAAAGTACTTTGTGGATTATCCTTCTGTTTCTAAAGAACACCTTATGCATTATTTTCTTACAAAAATATTTGACTCTGAAGAAGATGATATTAAGATGGCAGTGCTATTTGTTATCAATTCGTTCCTCTTTTCTATGAAGAACAAAAAAAAAATTGATAGGAAATACTTTGACTTAGTTAACGAAGGTGATTACAATAGTCATCCATGGGGAATAGATGTATATGAGGAAACTGTGAGAACAATGTCAGGTATTTTGGATAAGCAGCAACAATATTGTTGGATTTTGGGATTTCCTTATGCTATTCAGATATGGTTCTATGAATATTGTGGATATTTGCATAATTCTGTTGTTGTTCGGTGTCAAAATACATCTCCACAAAGTCTTAGATGGAAGGTTACACGGCAGCTAAAGTTTGAGGTATTAGATGACAAACTACCTTCTGAAAAGGTAAATTAATTTCTTTTTTATTTTCTCATGTATTGACAGTTACTTTTCTTATATATAATTTTGTTGAAATTTACTAAAATGTATGTTTGTGTAGTTGAATTTAAGGAATATGTCTCTTGAGAATGAAATGGTGGATAATGTTGATCTGAAATACCTTACTTTAGATGATGATTTTGTTGATCGTACACCCGAGACTTCAAAACATCAGTGCAAAATGATCAATAAAATAAATGCAAAAAGGCAGCGGAAAACTTCCAATGTTTTGAAGAAGCAGGTGAAAGCTGCTAATGATCTTGTCTATCATAGAAGTGAAACATCAAAAATGCAAAGTATGGGTGCTAATGATTTTGAGAAGTAGATAGATGGAGAATGTCTCTCTCTGTCAATGCTACAACTAAAAAAATTAAAAAAAATTCTAAAGTTATGGCAGCAAATAATGACCTTGTCGATCCTACATCTGGAAAATCAAAAATAAAAAATAAAGCTGCAAATGATTTGGAGAAGAAGGTTGCGGAAAATATTCATGACAAACATCAAAGTATAGGTAAAGCCTTTGTCGACCCACCACCTAAAGATAGTGAGTGGTATGTTTAGTTCAAGATAGCCAAGTGGAATTGAAGAAAAAAGTATCATTATTAAAGAAGGAATACAAGGATGAACTAGTGGTTTTAAAAAATTATCTTGCTGAGAAATTTGTTGAGGTGTTCAATGCAATTGATTCAATGAAGAAGTCTGTATTATTTTATGTTTTTTGGTAATTTTAAAGCTAATATGATTTATTTGAACTCTTTGATGTAACATCAACACAACAGAGATGTGAAAGAATATGTAGAAGGTGATGGTGATAAAACCAGGATGCAGTCAATGGAAACAAAGAAGGTATACTAGTATACTCTATATTATACTAGAAGTGCGATATCCAAAGGAATGTTGTCCAGTTTTATATAGCGGATCAATATAACTTAGGCGATGAGTATAAAATATACTGTTTTTAATTATTCAATTTCTGGATCTGCAGAGGATTCACATGATATCAAAGAACATGATGTAAATAATGAAGATGGGAGATTGGAAGATTTTAATTTAGAAGCAATAAAGGAAGGGACTTCTGGTATTGAAACGTTAAGTTATATATTCAATTTCTTTTTTATTTATATTTTTCTGACATATTAATGCATATTTTTGTGTAGCATCTGGTTTTGTTGGTGTTGGAATTCCAAATGAAGATAAATTGTTAGAAATGTGTGATTCAGAGGCTCATAAATTAACACCTCAACTTTGTAAACAAACAACAAATGAAGATATTCCATCTGGTAAGATGACGAAAAAGTCATGCAATGAAGATGTTCCAACTGTAAGGGTTTATATAAAAACATCAACCGAGATGATTCTAGATCATGAAACTGAGATGATTGACTCTCAGATTGATTGTTAGATTCATAAATTAACTTCCCAATTTGTAGGTGTTTCTCCTGTAATATCATCTATTCCAAAATTCTCTACACCTGAAAATGCTGCAACTTCTTCCTTACCTATTCAGTCAAGTTTTGAAGGCGTCCAAGCTTATGTGGTTTTGGACGACTCTAGTCAAGAAGATGCAAGAAGAATAAGAAAACCTATTGTACCTCGCGTTATTGTGAAAGGGAATCACCCTTTTAAAACGTCAATTACTGAAAAAATTATTGTATCAATTAGTGATGAGTTTAGTAAATTTGTTCAAACAAAGTTGATTCAAAGTCGCGGGTAATTTTACATTTTTCTTAATGTTTTGATTGGATTTTTTTTTTGTAATGACAGTTTGGACAATTATATTTATATATTTATTAAATATTTTTAGGAAGAAGGGGTACGAAAAGAAGGATGATATTCTGGAGGAATAGTTTGATCTTGGAATTGCATTTATAGTTGAGAAGACATGGTTTTTTCAACTGCATTATCTTGGTATAGGTATCAATGAGACGGTATGTCAACATACATTATTCTTTTTTGTTTTTGTATCGGTATGTGTGTATATTCGATTGATGTCTATTTTCTTTTTGTAGAATATTGATGTAATATTTACCTCCGGAAGAAAGTAAAATATGGGAACATAAGGATGACAACTACCGACAATTATTTTAGTTCTGCCATCGAAGAGGTGTACAATAAATCAACCATAGATACCATGAATGTAAAAAAAAATAGATATTTGAGTTAACAAAGAAACTAAGAGAGTATGTTCTTGGGTTTTACACTCTTTGTGACACCCCCTGGCTTTTTGTTGATTATGTTCTTATGCCAATCAATGTAAAAGATGCATGGCATGGGGTGTTGGGCGTTCTATCTTTGCATGATGGCCGCAAATACGTATATGACTCAATGAGATCCACAAGACATGATGTTGTAGTTCGTAAAGCATTACAATCATTTGTTGTGATGATACCATTGTTGTTCAACACTACTACATTTTTTGAGCAAAGAAGTGACATTGCAACGAATAGATCACATTACTAGAGGATATATCTGATCCATTTTGTCACAACCCAAATCCTAATCCAGGTCACGATGGCGCCCAACACCATTTTCAGGCAAGCCGATACTAATTATCTAGTGAGTCTAGTTTGTTTTCTATTAAATGCTTTTTCTTATCTCAAAATAATTTAGCCACAAGGCATGGAATTTAACACATAGCAGGGCGATTAAGTTACAAAAACCAAGAATCAGCTTTAATCAATTACATCACAAAAAGAATAGTCTACCAAATGTGTGTGCCACGAACTAGTGTCACAAATCTACATGCATCTAGTAGAGTAGAATCAAAAGAATAAAAGAACTATCTTATTGTCTAAGAAGGGATAGAAAGAATAACAAAAGAGAGACTCCAGAGTGATGTTGAATGGAATCAAGAGAAGCAGCACACCGTGAAGCCTCGAACCGCGTGAAATCAGGGACGAGCTCCGAACTAGTAGCCAGATGCACCTGCCCAAAACCTGTACAATTAAGTACAGAAGCGTAGCATGAGTACATAAACAATATGTACCCTGTAAGTATCCAGTTTAATCTCGAAAAAGTAGTGACGAGAGGTCGACTTGACACTTACTAGGTCCAATAAGTACATTTAGATGTAAACTTCAACATAAATAACAAGCACACATGAATAGTAAAACAATGAATGTCGGGCATACTCACAAACCCATTTACGTGGCGAAAACTCCAACATACAATCACAAATTTGTCTTCCAAGACATCTTAATAATTTAAAAGTTATAAATTATATCAAGCAGGTAGCATACGCATAGTGTGTTGAGGAGTACGGTCTGAGCCAACATAATAATAAATGTGCACTGCCGAAAGATCGAACGACACGAACCATAGATGCATCCATTAACCTGCCGTCACGTACAACCTGTTCCCATGAGAGTAGTGGAAAGAATCACTCGGCTCGCAAAATATAAATTTGCGAAGCGGTCACACATAATAACAACATTTTTCTTTAAATCCTTTTCCAAAATAGCAATTCGTTTGAAAACATTAAGTTCTAGGATTTCTTGAAATCAAGCTTGCGTACAAGGGAATTATAAGGCATATAATTCAATTAACGGAATTCACAAGGCATGGAGTGAACCTAACTACCCGGACATAACAAGAATAGTCACTACGCACGGACTCTCGTCACCTCGTACGAACGTAGTCCCCACAAATATTGACACATAGTTAATTACTTCACCTATGGGGAAAATTCCCTCTTACAAGGTTAGAAAGGAGACTTACCTCGCTTCAAGCCTACTTCCCGGGTCAAGAATGCACCCAAATCTCCAAATTCGTCGCCCAAGGACCCGAAACTAACCAAACATTATATAAATACATCAATCTATTCTCAAAAGTCCAAAATTCCCCTATTTAAATAATTATCTCAACCTAGTTTGCAAAATCCTAAATGTACCCCCGGTCCCACATATTCGGATTCCGGAAATTTTCAAGGGAAATAGTTACCCATAACCTAAGGATCAATATTATATAATTTTTGCATGATTCCATAAAAAAAATTTGTTTAAAACTTATTTTCTCAAAACCCCAAGTTTTTACTCTAAACCATGATTTCCATAATTTTTGGTGTGTTAATCTACCCAGAACTGAAGTATAAATCTCACTTTCAAGTAGGAATCAACTTACCTCACGATGCTAGGTCGAATATCCCTTTTGAAAGCTGCCCAAATCGTCCAAAGATGAAGAAAATTTCCTAAAATGTCTAAATCCCGCACTTAAAACAACCACACTGCATCCAGGACTTTCGCACCTGCGGCTTGAAGACCGCACCTGCAGTCTCGTATCTTCGAGCCAGAGCTCGCACCTGCGGAAGAGGAAAGAAAGGCCAGGCATCGCACCTGTGGAACGGATCCCGCATCTGCGGCTTCGCTTCTGCGGGAAAAGGTTCGCACCTGCGGAAAATGGTCAGCCCCTCTATGGCCACACTTGCGAGGCTTCGACCACACCTGTGATCTCGCACCTGCGGCTGATCCTTCGGAGGTGCAGTCACACCAGATCTGGTGCACCAGCAGCTCTTTTTTTTTAGCTTGGTTTGCCTCGCGCGATGTCCGAATGACATCTGGGCCCACCCGAGGCCCCGTCCAAATATACCAACAAGTTCTAAATCATAATACAGACTCGCTCGAGCCTTCAGAACATCCGAAACAACACTAAATCCAAGAATCATACCTCAAAACCTACTAAATCCAACTTAAGAACTTTACGTTCTTGAATTCGCTTTCAACATGCCGAAATATACCTATACTACTCGGAATGACACCAAATTTTATGAGCAAGTCATAAATGACATGACGGAACTATTCCCGGTCTCAAAATTCCGTTCGGACCTCGAACACAAAAACACGTTACAAACCTCAATTTTTGAACTTAAGGAATCATATTTCACTATTTGGCATCGAAACGCTCCCGAGTCATCAGAAACCCGTTCCAAACATACGCCCAAGTCCAAAATCATCATACGAACCTACTGGAACTTTCAAATCTCAATTCCGAGGTCGTTTACTAAAAAATTTTGATCGAAGTCAAACTTCGATCAACTTTCAAATCTCAATTTCGGGGTCATTTACTAAAAATGTTGATCGAAATCAAACTTGGCCTTTAAGGCCAACCTCAAGGAACTAAGTGTTCCTATACCACCCCAAACTCCTCCAAATCCATAACAAACCATCCCCGCAAGTTATAAATCAGTAAAAGCAAATACAGGAAGTCTCTTTTAGGGGCACGGGGTTCTAGAACACCAAACGACTGGTCGGGTCGTTACATTCTCCACCTCTTAAACAAAGGTTCGTCCTCGAATGGGTCTAGACTCATACCTGGAGTGCTGAATAAGTGTGGATATCTACTCCACATGTCCCCCTCGGACTCCAAAGTTGCCTCCTCGACTGGTTGGCCCCTCCACTGGACCTTTACGGCGGAAACCCTCTTGGACCTCAACCGGCGATCTTGCCTGTCAATGATAGCAACTGGCTCCTCCTAATAACCCAATTTCTCGTCTAGCTGAATGGTGCTGAAGTCTATCACGTGAGAGAAGTTGGTGTGGTACCTCCGGAGCATGAACACATGAAAGACTAGATGAACTCCTGATAAACTGGGAGGTAAAACGAGCTCATAAGAAACCTCCCCAACTCGCCTCAACACCTCAAATGGTCCTATGAACCATGGGCTCAGCTTTCCCTTCTTCCCAAACCTCAAAATACCCTTCATCGGTGAGACTTTCAACATGACCTTCTCGCCAACCATAAATGATACATCACGCACCTTCTGATCCGCGTAACTTTTCTGTCTGGATTGTGCTGTGCGAAGCCTCTCCTAATCGACTTTACTTTCTCCAAAGCATCCTTTACCAGGTCGATGCCATATAACGTAGATTCGCCAGGCTCAAACCACCCGATGGGAGAATGACATCGCCAACCATACAAGGCCTCAAATGGATCCATCTCGATGCTAGACTGATAACTGTTATTATAGCAAACTCGGCCAAGGGCAAGAACTGGTCCAACTGCCCTCCAAATTCAATCACACATGCTCTGAGCATGTCCCAATATCTGGACTGTCCGCTCCGACTGTCAGTCCTTCTGAGGATGGAATGCTGTGCTGAGCTCTACCCGGGTGCCTAACTCACTCTGTACTGCTCTGCAGAAGTGCGAGGTGAATTGAGGACCTCGATATGATATAATGGACACAGGCACACCGTGCAACCGGACTATCTTCTGAATGTAGATCAGGGACAACCTCTCTGAAGTATAAAGTAATAGCTACTGGAATGAAATGTGCCGACTTGGTCAACCTGTCCACAATAACCCAAACCGCATCAACCTTCTGCAAGGTCCGAGGCAACCTAACTACGAAGTCCATAGTGATGCGCTCCCATTTCCACTCAAGTATAGGCATCTGCTGAAGTAGGCCTCCTGGCCTCTGGTGCTCATACTTAACCTGCTGGCAATTTAGACATCTGGCCACATACTCCACTATGTCCTTCTTCATCCGCCTCCACCAGTAATGCTGCCTCAGGTCACGATACATCTTCGTAGCCCTAGGATGAATAGAATACCTGGAACTATGTGCGTCCTCTAGAATCCTCTCCCTCAGGCCGTCAACATTAAGGACACATAAGCAACCCTGAAGTCTCAAAACACCATCCTCACCAATAGAAACCTCCTTGGAACCACCCTCTAACACTGTCTCCCGGAGAACTTCCAAGTGCGGATCATCAAACTGTCGAGCCTTGATCTCCCCCAATAATGAAGACTGATCAACAAAATGTGCAAGAACTCAGCTGGGCTCTGAAAGGTCCAACCTTACCAGGTGATTAGCCAAGGACTGAATGTCCAAAGCTAGAGGTCTCTCCTCTGCTGAAATGAAAGCCAAGCTACCCATACTCTCCGCCTTCCTGCTTAAGGCATCTACAACCACATTCTCCTTGCCCGGATGATAAAGAATTGTAATGTCAAAATAATTTAGCAACTCAAGCCATCTACGCTACCTCAAATTAAGATCCCTCTACTTGAACAAGTGCTCCAAACTGCGATGGTCGGTATAAACCTCACAAGGCACCCCATACAAGTAGTGCCTCCAAATCTTAAGAGCATGAACAATCATTGCCAACTCAAAATCGTGCACAGGGTAATTCTTCTCATGAACCTTCAGCTAACGTGAAGCATATGCAATAACTCACCCCTCCTGCATCAATACACATCCCAAACCAACGCGTGAAGCGTCGCAATAAACTATATACATCCCCGAACCGGAAGGCAACACTAGAACTGGTGTTGTGGTCAAGGCTGTCTTGAGCTTATGGAAACTCGCCTCACACCCAGCGGACCATCGGAATGAGGCACCCTTCTGGGTTAATCTAGTTAGAGGGGCTGCAATGGACGAAAAACTCTCCACAAACCGGCGATAATAACCTGCTAGTCCCAAGAAGCTCCTGATCTCTGTCGCTGGAGTAGGTCATGGCCAACTATGAAATGCCTCAATCTTCTTAGGATCCACCTTGATACCATCTCCGGATACCAAGTGTCCCAAGAATTCCACATAATCTAACCAGAACTTAGCGTACAACTTTTTATCGCAATGTCTGGAGCACCACTCTCAAATGCTGCTCGTTCTCCCCCAGGCTGCGTGAGTAGATCAGAATGTCATCAATGAAGACAATAACAAAAGAATCAATATGAGGCATGAACACCCTGTTCATCAAATCCATACATGTTGGGGGGAATTAGTCAACCCAATGGACATCACCAGGAACTCGTAATGACCATATCTCGTACGGAAGGCAGTCTTCGGAACATCCGAGTCCTGAATCTTCAGTTGATGGTACCCTGATCTCAAGTCAATCTTAGAAAACACCCGAGAACCCTGCAACTGGTCAAACAAATCATCGATACGCGGAAACGGGTACTTTTTCTTAATGGTTACTGTGTTCAACTGGAGGTAGTCAATACACATCCGCATAGTCCCATCCTTCTTTTTCAAAAATAACACTGGAGCACCCCCAAGGCGATACACTCGGTTGATAAACCCCTTAGTTAACAACTCCTCAAGCCGTTCTTTCAATTCCTTTGGAGCCATACGGTATGGGGGAATAGATATAGGCTGGGTGCTTGGAGCTAAGTCAATGCAAAAATCAATGTCACGATCCGGTGGCATGCCTGGAAGGTCTGAAGGAAATACATCAACAAACTCTCGAACTACTGGCACTGAATCAATCGTCGGAGACTACGCGGTGGTGTCCCGCACATAAGCAAGATAAGCCAAACAACCCTTCTCGACCATACGTTGTGCCTTCAGGAAAGAAACAACCCGACTTGCTGCACTGATTGAGGAACCTCTCCATTCCAATCTCGGCAACTCAGGCATGGCTAGAGTAACCGTCTTGGCATGGAAATCTAAGACGGCGTGATAAGGTGATAACCAATCCCATGACCAGGATGACCTCAAAATTAGTCATATCAAGTAATAGGAGGTCCGCTCTGGTCCCGAACCCACATAATGTAACCACACATGACTGATAAATTCGATCCACAATCACAGAATCGCCCACAGGAGTGGGCACATAAACAGGAGTACCCAAGGACTCACGAGGAATATCCAGGTAATGAGGAAATAGGACTGATACGTATGAATAAGTGGATCCTAGATCAAATAATACTGATGCATCCCTACCACATACCAAAATAATACATGTGATCACGGCATCTGAGGCCACTGCATCTGTTCTAGCTGGGAAAGCATAGAATCTGGCTGGAGCACCGGATGACTGACCTCCACCCCAGTGGACAGGAGCTAGTTGAGCTCCCCCTGCCTGGCCGCCACCCCTAGGACGACCCCTACCAGCATGTCCTCCACCTCTGGGTGGCTAGACCGCCGGTGCTAAAACCATAGGCTGGTGACTCTACTGCACTGCCTTTCCCCGAAGCCCCCTCTTCATGTGACCTGGATCCCCACACTCATAGCAACCTCTCGACACCATAGCTTGCTGCCCTGAGGAAGAACCCTGAATAGCTGGAGGGCAGTAGGAACTCTCTAGCATAGCACTGAAATAAAAGATGGAAGATCCCTGATGACTAGAATACCCGTCGGAAGAACACTGAATAGCTGGTGGGCGATAAGAATTATCCGGCATCGCGCGGAAATAAGGCCTCACCGGAGCACATGAAGAGGGTGCTGAATATGGAGGCCTACTAGGCTAGCCCCTGCCGAACTGACCTCTGCCCTTAGCTGGAGCACCTCTGAAATCTCTAGATAACCAAGCTCTCTTATCCTGATGTCCCTTCTCTCTACTCCTCGATCGATAGCCCTCAAGCCTGCGAGCAATCTCTACTACAAGCTGATAAGGAGTCCCCATCTCCACCTCTCGGGCCATGTTGGCCCTAATACCTGACCGCAACCCAGCTACAAATCTCCACACTCTCTCTGCGTCAGTAGGAAGTACCATAAGTGCATGACGAGAAAACTCAGAAAACCTAGCCTCGTAGCCGGTCACCGATATCTGACCCTGCTCTAGCTGCTCAAACTGATACCGCAGCTCTTCCCTCTCAGAGGGTGGAATATACCTGTCCAGGAATAGTTGAGTGAACTGCTCCCAAGTGATAGGAGGAGAATCCACCGGTCTGCCAAGAACGTAAGATAGTCACCATCTACGAGCCCTGCCCTCTAGCTGGAAAGTAGTGAAGTCTACTACATGGGACTCCAGTATCCTCATGTTGTGCAGTCTATCCTTGCACCTTTCAATAAAATCCTGGGCATCCTCATGACACTCGCCTCCGAAGACAGGAGGGTGCAGTCTGGTCCATCTGTCTAATAGCTTCTATGGATCGCCATCCACAGCTAATCTGGGCTCAGGTGTTGTTGCTCCTACTGGCTGAACCTCATCCGCGGGCAGTGTACCCAAGGTCTGATAAACTGCAGTTGCATGTCCTGCGGCCTAGGCAGTAGGGGTCTGTGCTCCCCCTCCTGCCTGGGATGTAGCCGGGTTCATTGGAAATAAACCAGCCTGAGTCATAGTATCCATGAACCACATCATACGGCCCATAACCTCCTGAAATCCGGGTGCCTTCATGAAGTCCAACGGGGCAGGATCTGCTGTGGGTGTCTCGCCCCACTCCTCAGCGATAGGATCCTCTACTGGATCCACTAGCGATGCAACTAGGCAAATCTGGGATGCCCTCATCCCCTACCTCGGGCCGGTGCCCTCCCCTGAACTCTGCCATGACCTCTGACGGTGGGGGTAGCGGCCCCTCCCGGGTCTGGAATATCGGCTGTGTGCGTCCTCACATCTGTGAGAGAATAGAAGAGTGAGATTAGCATACTATCAACTGCATGATAGAAGATGAATAAAGAGAGATTTCCTAACAACCTATAGACTCCCAAAGATAAATACGGACGTCTCCGTACCGATCCGCAAGACTCTATTAGGTTTGCCTGTAACTTGTGAGACCTACGTGAACCTAGGGCTCTAATATCATGTTGTCACGACCCAAATCCTAATCCAGGTCGTGATGGCGCCCAACACCGTTATCAGGCAAGCCGACACTAATTATCTAGTGAGTCTAGTTTGTTTTCTATTAAATGCTTTTTCTTATCTCAAAATAATTTAGCCACAATGCATGGAATTTAACACATAGCAGGGCAATTAAGTTACGAAAACCAAGAATCAACTTTAATCAATTACATCACAAAAAGAATAGTCTACCAAATGTGTGTGCTAGGAACTAGTGTCACAAGTCTACAGGCATCTAGTAGAGTAGAATCAAAAGAATAAAAAAACTATCCTACTGTCTAAGAAGGGATAGACAGAATAACAAAAGAGAGACTCCAGAGTGTTGCTGAATGGCATCAAGAGATGCAGCTCACCGTGAAGCCTCGAACCGCATGAAATCAGGGACGAGCTCCGGACTGGTAGCCAGATGCACCTGCCTCAGAACCTGTACAATTAAGTACAGAAGCGTAGCATGAGTACCTAAAAAATATGTACCCAATAAGTATCCAGTCTAATCTCGAAGAAGTAGTAAGGAGAGGTCGACTTGACACTTACTAGGTCCAATCAGTACATTTAGATGTAAACTTTAACATAAATAACAAGCACACATGAATAGTAAAACAATGAATTTCGGGCATACTCGCAAAACCCATTTACGTGGAGAAAACTCCAACATACAATCACAAATTCGTCTTCCAAGACATCTTAACAGTTTAAAAGTTATAAATTATATCAAGTAGGTAGCATGCGCATAGTGTGTTGAGGAGTACGGTTTGAGCCAACATAATAATAAATGTGCACTGCCGAAGGTTCGAACGACGCGAACCATAGATGCATCTATTAACCTGCCGTAGCGTACGGCCCGCTCCCATGAGAGTAGTGGAAAGAATCACTCCGCTCGCGGAATATAAATTTGCGAAGTGGTCACACATAATCACAAATTTTTTGTTTAAATCCTTTTCCAAAATAGCAATTCGTTGAAAACATTAAGTTCTAGGATTTCTTGAAATCAAGCTTGCGTACAAGGGAATTATAAGGCATATAATTCAATTAACAGAATTCACAAGGCATGGAGTGAACCTAACTGCCCGGACAAAACAAGAATAGTCACTATGCACAGACTCTCATCACCTCGTACGTACGTAGTCCCCACAAATATCGACACATAGTTAATTAATTCACCTATGGGGATAATTCCCTCTTACAAGGTTAGAAAGGAGACTTACCTCGCTTCGAGCCTATTTCCCGGGTCAAGAATGCGCCCAAATCTCCAAATTCGTCGCCCAGGGACCCGAAACTAGCCAAACATTATATAAATACATCAATCTATGCTCAAAAGTCCAAAATTCCCCTATTTAAATAATTGTCTCAACCTAGTTTGCAAAATCCTAAAATGTACCCCCGGGCCCACATGTTCGGATTCCGGAAATTTTCAGGGGAAATAGCTACCCATAACCTAATGATCAATATTATATAGTTTTTGCATGATTCCATAACAAATTTCTTATTTGAAACTTATTTTTCTCAAAACCCTAAGTTTTTACTTTAAACCATGAGTTCCACAATTTTTGGTGTGTTTATCTAACCATAACTCAAGTATAAATCTCACTGTCAAGTAGGAATCAACTTACCTCACGATTCTAGGTAATATCTCCCTTTTGAAAGCTCCCAAATCGTCCAAAGATAAAGAAAATTTCCTAAAATGTCTAAATCTCGCACTTAAAACAAACACACTACCTACAGGACTTTCGCACCTGCGGCTCGAGGACCGCACCTGTGGTTTCGCATCTGTGAGCCACTGCTCGCACCTACGAAAGAGGAGAGAAAGGCCAGGTATCGCACCTGCAGAACGGAGCCCGCATCTGTGGCTCCACTTCTGCGGGAAAAGGCCGACACCTGCGGAAAATGGGCAGCCGCTCTATGGCCTGCGAGGCTTCGACCGCACCTGCAGTCTCGCACCTGCGGCTGTTTCTTCGCAGGTGCGGTCGCACCAGATCTGGTGCACCAGCAGCTCTTTTTTTTTTTAGCTTGGTTTGCTTCGCTCGATATCCGAATGGCATCCGGGCCCACCCGAGTCCCCGTCCAAATATACCAACAAGTTCTAAATCATAATACGGACTCGCTCGAGCCTTCGGAACGTCCGAAACAACACTAAATCCAAGAATCATACCTCAGAACCCACTAAATCCAACTTAAGAACTTTAAGTTCTTGAATTCGCTTTCGACATGCTAAAACATACCTATACTACTCGGAATGACACTAAATTTTGCGAGCAAGTCATAAATGACATGACGAAACTATTAGCGGTCTCGGAATTCTGTTCGGACCTCGATAACACAAAAACATGTTCCAAATCTCAAATTTTGAACTTAAGGAATCATATTTCACTATTCGGCGCTGAAACGCTCCCGGGTCATCAGAAACCCTCTCTTACATACACCCAAGTCCGAAATCAGCATGCGAACCTACTGGAACTTTAAAATCTCGATTCTGGGGTTGTTTACTAAAAATATTGACCGAAGCCAAACTTGACCTTTAAGGCCAACCTTAAGGAACTAAGTGTTCTTATACCACCCCAAACTCCTCCAAATCATGAACCAACCATCCCCACAAGTTATAAATCAGTAAAACCAAATACGGGAAGTCTCATTTAGGGGCACGGAGTTCTATAACACCAAACGAACGGTCGGGTCGTTACACATATCCTCCTATATTAGTGGATTAGTTGCCTCAACAGGAAAAAGCGTAAGTTGCAATATTTTTTTGATATCATATTGTTCAGTTTTTTAATCTTTTATTGTTTATCTTATTCTTTCTTAATATGTCTTTTGTATATAGTAATTGTGGTATATATTGTTCTGCATTTGCGGAGTATTTCATTGAAGGCAAGAAGATACTTGTTGACAAGAACATATTTGATCCTACACGTCTTCGAACCAGATATGGAGCTTTGTTATACAATTATGGTAAGAAAAAGCAGCTGGAAAATCCGGTTAGTGAAGATGAAACAACATGAAGATTAGACAAACCTTGCGTTTCAAAAAGGCGCAACACAAACACCGATAAATAGTTTTTTTGTTTTATTGATGTAATTAAAAAGATATTTTGGATTGAAATGCAGATTAAAATACTGGAATATATATTTTTAGCATGTGTTTTTTTTTTCTATTTTTATATTTTTATGTATAATGTAGTTAGGAGTTTATATTTTTAATGGCGTATTTTTTATATAATAATTTGCTGGAGCTAAAGACTTTAAAATTTTGATTCCTGTATATTTTGCTGGAGATATATCACCTGAAAGTATTTTCTCTAGTATTTTATCCTGGATGTGTACAATCATGTTTTATTTTTGATTTTTTTTGAATTTTTTTAATGGATTTGAAGCCATTTATAGATTAAAATAAAGTTTTTTTTTTGTTTTTTATGATGTGTTTTTATAGATATTAAGTTGGATTTAATAGTTTTTGTTGATACTATTCTATTATAATTAGCTGGATTTCTTATTTTGTTTTGTTCGTGTATATTATACTGGAAATGCTACTTACGAAGCGCTGTAAACTAGTTTATTATAATGGAGAAATGTAAAATAATGGAGAAATTATATTCCAGAATAATTTGCTGGAGTTAAAGGCTTTAAAATCGTTCTTCCTGTATATTGTCCTGGAGATATATTACTTGAAAGTGTTTTCTCCAGTATTTTATACCAGATCTGAAGAGATTCATTGATTGAAATAAATCAATGGTATTTGAAGAGATTTATTGCTTCAAATAAAGATTGACGGATTGAATTTTATATTTTTTATAGTCCGTTTTTATCATAATAAGTATGATTTCATAATTTTTGTTGATGCTATTTTAGTAAAATTAGCTAGAGTTTCTTGTGTTTGTTTGGTTCCTGTATATTACACAGGAAGTGTGAGATTGCGTATAGATGTTCGTAACACGCAGCAGAAGATAATAACAATCCTAGACAGAACTTTTCGTGTTTAAAATTTATTTACATGTCAAAGATCGGATGTAAGAAGTACCTGGTGAAAAGAGTCTCGTTTCAAAATTTTCTTCGATAGTGCGAAGACTCTATGCGTATCCACATCGAGACCGATCCTTGCTATCAACTCTTTGATCAATGAAACCTGCGAACAAATTGAACGAAATATTGTGTTGAAATTTTTCACAAAAATCTCAACTCAATGTTAGAAGAACAAGAAACACTTTTCTTGTAATTGTATTTTTTATCTTGGCTTGTGTTGCACTCTCACTTTCATAAAGTGATTTTTCTTTTCGAGAATTAATATTGCAAATTTTTTCCATCACCCTTTATATAGCTTGCCTATAATCTCTTTTCCTATTTGATTGAGGTAATGATTTACTTAGGGTAAAAATTTATTCCAAAAATAAACTTTATAGGAAAATCGATAATCACGTTCCCATGGGTAACGTGACTGCCGAATTATACCTCAACTCAAAGTTAGATTCGTCAATCCAACTTAATGTTGGATTCAATTCACACTCCCTTTTATGGACTATACCATTCCAATTCCAAATTGGTAATTAATTAATATTATATATATAACTTTTATATAAATAAATATTAATTTATATTATATATATCTCATATATATTTCAACCAAGAAAAATAATTTATTTTCTATTCAAAATAGAAAACTTCAATTCGTTCACAATATTAATTATATCTTCTGTGCTAGCAAAGAATATAATAATATTTTATTTGGACTAACTAAATGTATTTGACTAATTAAATTCTTTAATTTAATTATCAAATAATAAAGTAATTAATCATTTAGCAAATATCAGAACATTCGTTAGTGTGCGACCCCATAGGTTCAATTAAGCCGATAGTAAATTGATCACATCAATATACTAATCAAGGATGGCGTCTAGCAACACTCCTTAACGACCGGGTAACATGAAGTATACAATTTACTCTCAAGAACCCGTAGAAGAATAAAATAGTAATTCCTTCTGTCCTTATATCTCTGGGTCACCCTAGGATATGGTTCAACAGTTAAATCTTAATAGGCGACAAACTATGTATTCATGTCAAATATAATCGACCATTGAATGACCTAAGAAACTCTTTTCTTCTTTCATTCAATCGCCCTGGCGAAGGTCTTAGTTTGGTCGTTTATAATTCATGACAACATGGAGCTTAAACTCATTACCAAGGACAGATTCCATCTTAATCAATCACTAATTCTACAAGCATTTAATCATCTCCAATATCCTTTCAACTATCGCCCTAGGGTCATAGGTGTCTAGTATCAAAGCACAATAAATAACTTGTCAATTACTATGGCGATCGCAGGTCAAAGGAAATTCTTACATCATATCCTTCAAGAGAATATCCTATTGACAATTTATGGTAATTATAACCATTGGGAATTATCCAATGAGTCGGTTCAATGATCATACTCCATATGCATCATCTATCTATGTGATTTAGTTAATGAGATCAACTAATCTTTATCCCATAAAGACGATCACATAAATATTGATCTAACCAGATTACTAATGTCCAAATTAATAATCCTACTGTCATGACCCCAAATCTAAACTAGTTGTGATGGCGCCTATCGTAGAACTAGGCCAGCCAAATTAACACTCAGCGTAAAGAATCTTTCATTTATATCATTTCCAAATTGATAACCCGTAAGGGTTTCATTTAAACTACCTTTTAAACAGACAAAGGTAAACCATATGTTTAAAATACAACCCCAAGACCCCGGAGTCACTGGTCATGAGCATCTATAGAAAATATACAAGTCTGGAAAATAAACTCTATAATAGTAAGCAGGAGAGAGCAGGGTTGCGGATGCGTACAGCTACCTCGCAAAATCTCCGAGAAGTCTCTGGAACAGATAGACAGCTCACTCTGCCCTAGCACCTGGATCTGCACACAAGGTGCAGGGAGTAATGTGAGTACGCTAATTCAGTAGTAATGAAAATAAATCAGGTCTGAGCAGTAAGAAACACATAAAGTCAAATCATCAATTTACAATAAGCACAGTCCTTCTTTCCAACAGTGTATACGTTAAATCATCACGCTTAAAAAGCCGATTTCCTTTGAAAAAATGTAATTTCCAACAATTTCAATAAAATGTCCAAGAAGTTTAGTGTAAAATGATATGAATCAAAGTAGCCACTCGGGCAAAAACATGAATAATAAACTGCCCGATCACTCAGAATCAGTCCCTCAGCATGTCTCACAATCACTCGTAATCAGCCCCTCGGGCAACCTCACAACCACTCATGCCTCCAAATCACTCGTCACTCAGCACTCGGCACTCGCACTCAGTAGGTACATGCGCTCACTGGGGGTGTCCAGACTCCGGAGGGGCTCCTACAGCCCAAGCGCTATATCGCTGCAAATACATATATATATATATATATATATATATATATTTGTTGCGCCATGCAACCCGATCCATATATACTCCTCACAATATAGGCTCTCGGCTTCACTCAGTCAGAAACCTCTCAAAAATATCATTTTATGCATCAAAGTAGTGCAAATGAGACTGAGTTTTAGATCAGTTAAGCATAATTTGACTGAGTGTAAATCATAAGTCAACACAGTGAGGAATAGCAATAAAAATCCCCCAAGGGGTCAAAACACATGGCACGAGGCCCAAATACGGCATTCTGCCCAAAACATAGTAATAATCTTTAAACATAAAATATCATATGGTTTATAATCAAATACGCAAGTTAATAGTTGCTACGGGACGGACCAAGTCACAATCCCCATCGGTGTGCGCCAGACACTCGTCATCTAGTATGTGCGCCACTCCAAAATAGAGATACAGTGTGAAGTCCGGGGTTTCATACCCTCAGGACAAGATTTACAGTCATTACTTACCTCAAATCAGCCCGAAAACTACTCCGCGATGCTCTTGCCCCTTGAATCGGCTCTTGAATGCTCCGAATCTAACCAAAACCAGATTAATAACATCAATATATGCTAGGGAGACGAAACCCATTCGAAAATTATCAAGATTAGGCATAAATCCCGAAATTGGCCAAACCCGACCCCGGGCCCACGTCTCGGAATTCGATAAAGATTACAAAACCGAAATTCTTATTCTCCCACGAGTCTACAAAATACCAAGAAAATCAAAATCGGACCACAATTACCGCTTCAATTCCTCAATTAAAGTCTCAAACTTCCCATGCCCTAACTTCCCGAATTTACACCTCAAAAACATGTAATCTAGTCGGATTATTCGATGATAATTCAATATTATGGAGTAGATATGATCACAAGTGACTTACCTCAAGATTTTCCATGACTTCTCGCTCAAAAATCGTCCAAAGCCGCGTTCTTTTCGTCCAAAAATGTGGAAAGGAGCTAAAAAAAACAAGACAGCTCAATAAAAACACGAATCCGGTAGCTAAAATCCCACACCCCGTCGCTAAAAGTACCATATCTGGTCGCTAAAGGTGCGCACCAGATCCTGTTGCACCAGCAATATTTATTTTCTCGAAAAAGGCTCTAACTCCACCATACGAACTCGGAATTCGATGATTCTTGTTTCTATGAGCCACAAATAATAATACAAACATAGCCTTTCAATCGAAACTCAATTCGGAGCTCATTTGCTCAGTGCGATACCCATTTCGCTCGATCGTGACTTGATGAATTAGACCGAACTTTCCAGATCACTCCTATAATTCATTATCAAAATCCCTGAAGTCTCGAAATCAAATTTCGATCTCTAGAACTAAAAATGGACCTTTGGATCATTACATGCTTATGCACAAAACGCCAAAATCTTCCAAAACTTATCTGAGCCTCATGGGACCCCAACCAAGTATACTAACAAGTCCTATAATATGACACAAACTTAGTCGATGCCTCAAATTATATCAAACAATGCTAAAACCGTGAATCACACCCCAATTCAAGCTTAATGAAACTAAGAACTTCCAACTTCTATATTTGATGCCGAAACCTATCAAATCAAGTCCGAGTAACCTAAAAAATTTTCATACAAGTCACAAATGACACAACAAACCTATTTCGACTTCCGGAATTCCATTCCGATCTCGATATCAAAATTTTCACTGCCGACCGAGAAACACCAAATTTTCAATTTCGCCAATTCAAACCTAATTTTACCACGGACCTCCAAATCACATTCCGAACGCGCTCCCAAGTCAAAATTCACCTAATGGATCTAACCAAATCATAAAAATCCAAATCCGAGATCGAATACTAAAAAGTCAAAACTTGGTCAAACCTTTCGTACTTAAAGTTTCAAGCTGAGAATTGTTCTTCCAAATCTATTCCAATTATCCTGAAAACCAAAACCGATGATTTACATAAGTCATAATGCATCATACGGGGCTAGTCATGCATGAGAACTGGCGAGCAAAGTGAAAATTCTCAAAACGACCGGTCGGGTCGTTACATGCTCCCCCACTTAAACATACGTTCGTCCTCGAGCGTGCCCATAGTTGTTCCGAAAACCATCAAATCACTGGGTAACCTTACCATGCACATATCCGAGGGTGATCCCACGTCACCCTATCCCATATAGGTCCGGTAACACAACATAACTGAAATTTCACAACTCACCCTAGCCCATAACCTTAGAATGAATTTTCCACTTCCGAAATTGTCTATAAGATCAGAATCTCACATCTACACACTGAATAAGTATGAATACGATGTATCAACCCATAACCTCAATCCAAGATGAAAATCACACGATATACCGGTTAACTCAAACACTCATAGCGATAACTTCTTATCACAACAGCTGCTCAAACAACCCAATTCCGATAATAAACCTCTTATCAAACCAAAGCCTCGTTCCAACGCTTTCGTATACTGCCAATGATGAATGGAACCACGCAGAAATTCATAACCATTCCTCAGATCAACCAGTCATGGAGCTCCCTCTCCTTTGGCAAGGACCATAGTAAATTTTTAAGCCGAATCCCGATATTATCCTTCCAACATGCTGAAATCGAATCTGATAGTATTCATTCCAGATCCCAATGACCTCATCTCATCCAACACGACTACTCTAGTGACATGACACATCGATACAATCTAAAGCCACAACCCGTGCGACCCGTGCACCTATAAGCAACAGTCCAAATGTACTCAAATCATGGAAAAAATGACTCAAATGAGAGAGATGTACCGCAACCTCACCAGTACCACCACAACATAATGCTTAGAACCCATCACACATCGTAGAACCAGAACACATGAATCTAACCCGAAGGATCATACCTCTACATAAAGATGCTGCAATGCGCGACCTTATCCACACTAGTCCACATGAGACACCTCAAGTCACCATGCTCAAAATCATCAACCACACGCAATTTGATGTCTAGTACCTAAAGTAAATTACCATAACCATGGAGAAGTAAATAACGCAATGCCATGCCAGTCCGAATCAGAAGGAACATAACCAATACGTCTCAATCCCGCAATGCCCAATTACTTACTTTACTCAAATCCCGCTATAAAGCCCAAATAAATTCGCACCATATGTGCATATAACCAACAATCACCACTCCTCGCAACACCGAAGGGTAACTCATAGATCACTCCAGAATATGAATAATCACAACGACAATAGAATGGTACATCCCTCGACAATAGCAATTTGGATTCAACAGTTCGGACCGGTGCAGAACACACACCCATATTGGCCTACCAATAACCCTAAATTAACTCTGGTCACCCACAACAGATAGATAACTCTCCGAAAGTTCACAATGACTGAATCATGGCATATACTAACATCAGACTAGCTTTGCTCGCATCCTCACAGTCCAGAACCACAAATTAAACTGTTTATGAAAACTCCCAGTCTCGAAGTCCATGAAGCGCACCAATTATCATATCTGATCCCAACTCCACCACTCGAATACATAACATGTCACTAATACTCAATCATTCCACGATGGATACCCCCATAATTCCTCTGTGTCACCAAGCAACCTTGAATATCAGCAGTCAATCCAACAAGAGAGCGTCGCGATACCGGTGAAGCACCCTTAACTCCACACATTGACCTTTCTGAAATGTATACCCTCATCAAGCCACCCAATTGGTGATATCATCTACCTAGTCATATGAAACTGCCAGTGCTGCCTGAGAAGTTTGACCTTCCTTCCAGGACTGAACCGAGATATCACATATGCAAATCTCAGTTCTACACAACATACCGCATACGCCACGCCATCCTATGATAAATATGAGAACTTCATGATCTCTTCCGATCCACACAAAACTACGCACCCAACTAGTAAAGAACTTAACATTTGGTCCCATGGAGAAGCAAAGTCACTATGTATCACATGCTCCTCACGCCGGTAGAAAATGCACATCTCTAACCGTAGTAGAAATCATCCAGAACTATCCGAATTCTATTTGTACAATACCAAACTGTATCCTTCTAACTCAACCAAGCTACGCATGTCAGCAAAACCCAAGAACATTGCCAAGAAACACATGTAAAAACTCATTACCTCATAAGCACCCAAAGAACTAATCATATCCCTTACCATGACGATCCGACCTACTACCAAATTGTCCTATTTATCTAAGTTCCTTCTGAATTATCTTTGAATTAGTACTTCTCCTTGCTATAATACCTCAATCCTCAATCCAGACTCACCACACGAGACCCCAGCATAGAACCATACCGTCTAAGGCTCATAAGCTGCTGAATACTCTCTCAAATATCCCCCAAAGCACCATATTCAAAATACTTACCCTGAAGAGACTTCTTGCAAATCTAAATCCATAACATTCACCTTCCTGATACTGATATGAAGAATCTACGATAATGATTTACACCCTCCAACGTAAATCTCAGTTTCTAGCCAATTACCCATCTCGATGATTTCCAATCGTTACATATAACCTTGAACCATTCTCGAAAGTCACGCACTCTACGCAATTCTCAATTAAACTGATCAAATAGACCGTAGTACCTGGCCCCATCAGCACCCCTACATACTAGGAAGTAATCCACACTTCGAAGCAACCAAGCATATCCCTACTCCGAACACACTACACCTTTTTACTAATACAACTCATACATTCAATAAAACCCAATTACCCATAGAGTATATTACAACCTGTATTCAAAATTTTTGTTACTAAAGCCCTTCCCAAACTCCACCTCTACAGGTCATAACTGATTTCTCGACATACCTCGAACGAAGACCAATACAACACATAATCGTGCAATCAACTTAACACTAACAGACTCCCCCACTTGACTCAAAGACAACGATCAAGACAAATAATAACTCACAATGCCCATACGCTATCACTTCCACCATACTGCAGTGAGATTCAACTAAATCCTTCATACGCTCATATGACACAACCCAATCTAATTGTCACGACCCAAAATCCTAAGGTTGTGATGGCACCGGACACCATTGTCAGGCAAGCCAATCATTTAAATAGTTAAGTTAAATTTCCTGTTTTAGCATTCTTGAAATCATTTTCTTTAACTTGTTACGTAATAACTAAACAAACTTTGTTAAGTAAATACGATGGTTTAAATGTTCCATTTTAGCAAATATATCCCAAACACATCCCAGAACCCGGTGTCACAAGTACATGAGCAATTTCTAAGAATTTATACAATCATCACAAAGCTTGTCCGAAATACAAATTAGACAAGGAATTTAAAATGAAAATAAATACAATATGAGGGAGGCTCTATCAGCTACGGATCGCCTCCGGATGATGCAGCTCGCCTAAGTCTCCAAATCCCGTCACATCTCTATGAAAGTACTTGTTCAATAAAAATGCACAACAAATGTAGCATGAGTACGAAAACAACGTGTACTCAGTAAGTCGCTCATCTAACCTCGGAGAGGTAGTGACGAGAGGTCGAATTAGACACTTGCTAGAGGTAAATTTAGTATATTCAAATGTGACGCTAAGCATGTTTATCATAGGCAATTTATTATAATCAGGAATAAATAATATCAGCTCCTTCCACATTTAACACTTTAAATCTTCGCCATTTCAGTTGACAATTTAAATCATAATCCGGGATAAGAAACATCAGACTAATTTCACATTTTACACATAAATTCTCCTTCCTCATAACTGGCCATTAAAACTTCCTTAGGCTGATAAACATGTATAAATCACATCAAATACGCAGTAAATATCATGCGCAAGCAATGCCGAGGGTCGACGGCCCGAACCAACATAAACATAAACTGTGCATTGTCGAGGGTCGAACGGCCCGAACCGTAGATGCATATATTTTCCCCGCTCTCGAATCGATCGTGCGACGCGGTCAACATAAAAATAATAAGGCTAGCCTGCTCGCGGATCATACCTGCGACTCAGGTGCTCATATGTACACATATTCACATAATAAATCCGCATTTTTATCAAGAAAGCAGTTTCTCAAGAAAGTGGTAAAATTCTTCTTAAAGGAACATGAAATATAGCTTTTAAATCTTTGTTTTGAAACTCATTTGCCAAGCTTAATAACATTCAATAATATAACCCTATCAGGTACACAATTATCCATGGAGGAATCAATTCTCTTTCTAAATAATTATGAAAGGTACACTCTAGTCTTCTTAGAAAATCAATTACTGATTCAATAGCATTTACAGCCCAATATTAGTGGTAGGATCACATGTACAACACGTAAGGCATGCTAGTAGGTCCTAGACTACCTGGACTTGGCATAATAGTAGCTACGCACGGACTTCGGTCACCTCATGCATACGTATCCCCCGAAGATAATAGCACATACTTGATTAGTTCACCTAGGGGACAATTCCCCCTCACAAAGTTAGAAAGGAGACTTACCTCGCTCCGAAATTCCATAACCGGCTTCCAAGCCCTTCCGATGACTCAAATCGTTGCACAATGCTCCGAAACTATCGAAACAACGACAAACCAATAAAAATATACTCTAATATTTGCAACAATTCCAAATTATATAATTTCCCAACCCCGCTCAGTGAATTGACCAAAATGCCCTCGGACCCACGTGCCCAAAAATTGAAATTTCTCAAAGATATATTCTACCCATAGCCTTACTAACTCAAATATACAATTTACACTAAATTCCATGCTCAAATTCGTGGTGGAAATCAAAAATACCATTTCTAGGTTTTCTTCAATATTTTCCTAATTTTTTTCCACAATTTTCATGTATAATTCCATGTAATAACCTTGTATTTAACTTAGAAACATGAAGGAATTACTTACGTTGTGATTCTTGACGAAAACCTTCTCTTGAAGCTCCTCCAAAATCGTCCACACCAAGAGAAAATGGGAGAAATGGCCAAGAAATCTCGGTTTTAAAACATTCTGCCCAGGCCAACTCTCGCACCTGTGATCCAACTCTCACACCTGCGATTCCGGCTTTCCTCAGCTCAAGCCAACTTCGCACCTATGCTCATTGTCTGCATCTGCGGCTTCGCATGTGCGGAAACTACATCGCACCTGCGCTCCCTGCCAAACCTGCAAACATTCGCACCTACGGTGTCAAAGCCGCACCTGCGGCCCAAGCCTCGCAGGTGCGGTCACACCAGATGACATCAATTCCAGCTCCTCTTCTAACTTCAAATATTGATCTGTTAACCACCCGAAATCCACCCGAGGCCCCCAGGACCCCGTCTAATCATACCAACCTGTTCCAAAACATAATGCGGACTTGCTAGAGGCCTCAAATCACATCAAACAACATCGAAAACACGTATCGCACCCAAATCCCAACTTTATGAACTTAGAAATTTCAAACTTCCACATTTGATGCCGAAACCTATCAAATCATGTCCGATTGACCTCAAATTTTGCACACAAGTCATATTCGACATTACGGACCTGTTCCCACTTCCGGAATTGCATTCCAACCCCGATATCAAATTTTCCACTTCCGGTTAGATTTCTCGAAAACCTTCAAATTTCTATCTTTAGCCAAATGACTTCAAAATAACCTACGGACATCCGAATTCACTTCCGATGGCGCTCCCAACTCCAGAATCACCATCCGAGCTATTCCCAGGCTTGGAATCCCAAACGGATATCAATATCACTGAAATGCGCTTCAAGCCGAAGTTAGGAAATTTCTTCTAAAAGGCTGACTTCCACAATATGCACTGAAACGCTTCCGGGTTATCCAAAGCCTGATCCATACATATGCCCAAGTCCAAAATCATCATACGAACCTGCAGGAACCTTCAAATCCTGATTCAGAGGTCGTTTACTCAAAATTCCAATCTTAATCAATTTCTCTAAATGAGAATTTTCTTTCCAAACCAACTCTTAACTTTTCGAAATTAAATTCTGACCGCACCTATAAGTCATAATACCTGAAATGGAGCTGCTCACGACTTCAAACCGCTGAACGACGCGCTAGAGATCAAAACGACCGGTTGGTTCGTTACACTAATATCCCAAATCGTATGCAAATGTCGCATTCACCATTGTAATAGCCAATGCCAACTTCCACAAGCGACCTAACTTAAATTGCAACATATATCAATTACTGATAAAAGAGTACTTACTACAAAACCACCTAAGGGTCACACAACCTCAGGACGCCCTGCGGGAGGTAACCCCGCATGTTTAGCCTCAAACTGATATCATCTCTATACCCTTCCAAAAATCATAGCTATGAAGCAATCACTATACCCTCCTGCATTAAAACACAACCAATGCCTATCCTCGAGGCATCAAGATACGCGGTATAAGAACCTGAAGCTGATGGCAGAACTAACACCGGAGCTGTGGTCAAGGAAATATTGACTTTCTGGAAGCTCTGCTCACGCTCGTCTGACCATATGGATACCCTCACTGGACACCACGTGTCCCAAGAATGCTACTAAACTGGGCCGAAATTCACACGTGGAGAAATTTGAATAGAGCTTCTCCTCCATGAATCCTTATAATACCACCCTCAAATGCTGAGTATGCTACCCCTGGCTACGTGAGTATGCTAGGATGCCATCAATTAATACAATAACAACAGAGTGCTAAAACGGCTAAAATACACCGTTAATCAAATACATGAGCATTGTTGGGGCATTGGCCAGCCCAAAAGACATCAACAGAAGCTTAGAACACAACAGGAAAATCCAATTCACTCCACAACTGAGCTACACAATAGGTCCTTCAATAAACTCGCAACTTGAGGGAATATTCTAACTTAAGACAAAAGTTAAATACTCAATGTTTCTTGATACATCTCCCCCCAATTCATTTTTGTCATAATCAAACACCCTGAACACATCTAACCATCAATTGACACTCACCACGTAGTCATCTAGTCACCAAATCCCATTAATAAGAACACAAACAGACATATAAGTCCCCAAATGCACGTGCTCTCACAAACAAAATCTCAGTACTCAAGCCACAGACAAAATCCGGCCTCACGTCCTCCAGACTGTCCCATTATCAATATACTAAAAATCACATCTCACCCATGGGAATCACAATCCGTCGATGCACAATTGATACCGAGCGCTCACGTGCGCATTTGAATACATGAAAGGAATTCAAAGAGTTACTCTTTTGGCTGAATAAATGGATTCGAACAACAAGAATTGTAACAACCCGGCCGGTCGTTCCATGAGATTAGCCATGTTTCCCCCGTTTCTGCTTATGTTTCTTAGCCTGTTTATGTTATGTTGGTTCGGGTTTGGAGTGGTCGTGGTGAGAATTGAGAAACATAGTCTCTTAAATTAGCTTAATAGTTAAAAAAGTCATCTGGGAGTTGACTTATCGGTAAACAACCTCGGAATGCGGATTTTATGGCTCGGATGGCTTCGTTAGGCGATTTGGGACATAGGAGTGTGTTCCGAATGAAGTTTTGATATCCGGTGTAGAATAGGCTATCAAGGTCGGAATGCGATTCCGGAAGTTGGAGCAGGTTCGTAATATCATTTTGGATATGTGTGCAAAATTTCAGGTCAATCAAATGTGTTTTGGTTGGTTTCGGCATCATTGGCGAAATTTAGAAGTTTCAAAGTTCATAGGCTTGAATTTGATGTAATTTTGGTGTTTTCGTGTTGTTTTTGGTGTTTCGAAGGCTCGAATAAGTTTGAATGATGTTAGGGAGTGTGTTGGTAGGATTGGTTGAGGTCCCGGGGGCCTCGGGTGTATTCGGATGCTCAAATGGGCACTTTTTGGCCTTAAGAAGACTGTTGTTTTTTGGTGTTTTAGCAGCAGTGATTTCTTCACTGCGATCGCGTAGAGTAAAAGAGTGGGGCAGGCATTTTGTTCTGTGCGATCGCGTGGAATGGATTGTGATCGCATAGGTTGGTACGTGAAGCAACGCGATCGCGTGGACTTGGTGCGATCACATAGAGGTTCTGAGGCGTATGTGTGGGATGGAAATTTGTTCTATGCGATCGCGTGTGTTGGTATATGATCACGTAGGGTGGTCTGGGTTGTGCATCGCGATCACGTGGGTTGAGTCGCGATCACACTGGGGATTATAAGGGCTGGACAGAATGTTTTAAACGCCTTTGTTTGCGAGATTGGCTCATTTTTTCCTCCATTATTGAACGAGTTGAGAGCTATTTGAGAGGGTTTGAAGAAGAAATCAAAGGTTCTCACTTGGAGGTAAGGTTTCCAACTTTATAACTAGTTTCTATATCATTTTCTAAGTAATTAAACCGGAAAATTGTTGAAATTAAACCCAAAATTTGGGGAATTAAGTGCATGGAATTGGAATTTTCTTTTGAGGATTTGAGTGGGCAATTCTAGTCCGATTTTGGTGTTCTTGGTATGTATAGAATCGTTGGAGGACGAGGATTCTAGTGATGTAAATTTTTTCAAATTCCGAGACATGGTCCCAGGGCTCGGGTTTGGCCGAATTTCCAGAATTTTGTATAAATTGATAGCTTTCGATTGGGTTTTGTTCCTTTAGCGTATATTGATGATGTTAATCTGGTTTTGGTTAGATTCAGAGCAATCGGGAGCTAATTTGAGGGGAAAGAGCATCACAATTAGTATTGTGGCCCGGTAGAGGTAAGTAATAGTTATAAATCTTGTCCTGAGGGTATAAACCCCGGACTTCATATTTCTCACTGTTTTTAGAATGACACACATGTCGGATGACGAGAATGTGGCGTGCACTGATTTTTGGATTGGACTTGGTCCTCCCCGCGACAATTATTGAGTTGTGTATTTTACTCTAAATGATATGTTAAATTGTGTTCTAAAGACTATTGCTATATTTGGGCTATAAGCCATGTTTGGGGCCTCGTGCCGACTTGTTTAGACCCCTTGGGGGCTTTTTACTGCTATTTCCTAACTGTTGATTCATGATTTACACTCAGTCATATTGTGCTTAACTGTTTTCGAAACTCAGACTTATTTACACTATTTTGAGATATAAAAATGATGTTTTTGGTCGAGTACCCCGTTTTACTGATACGCCAGAGGGGATTTTGAGAGGTTCTGACTGAGTGAGGCCGAGGGCCTGATTGTGAGGATATGATACGCCGTGAGGTGGCTTGATATTAGCGCTTGGGCTGAAGGAGCCCCTCCGAAGTCTGTACACACCCCTACTGAGTGCAGGTACCTACTGAGTGCGAGTGCCGAGTGTTGAGTGCCGAGTGATGAGTGATTGGGAGGCATGAGTGACAGTGAGGTTGCCCGAGGGGCTGATACTGAGTGGTTGTGAGGTGTTGAGTGATGTTCTGCCCGAGAGGCGATTTATGATTCATGTTTTTTCCCGAGGGGCTACTTATGATTTATTTCATTTTACACTAAATCCTTCGGTTATTTTTATTTCTGAAATTGTTGGAAAACACATTTTTAAAAGCATTTTTCTGAAGTTGGTTTTAAGGGATGATGATTTCATATATCTATGTATGTACTGTTGGAAAGAAAGGATGTGCATATATTGAACTGATGATATTGATTTTTATGTGTTTCTTGCCGCTTAGACTTGATTTATTTTCATTACTACTGAGTTGGCGTACTCACATTACTCCCTGCACCCCTATGTGCGGATACAGGTGTTGATACCGAGTGTTATCCATTTATTTCGTGCGAAGCCGAAGTTCAGGACATAGAGGTAGTTGTTTAGCGTCCGCAACATCTCTGTTTTCCCTTCTTATGTTGTATCTAGTTATTTGTTCGGAGGTTTTGTATTATAATAGTATACCTTTGGCATATTTCTTAGATTCTCATGACATGTTGACTCTGGATTTTGGGGATGGTTAGACTGTTTAACTGTTTATTTTGAATGAATTCGGTAATCCTATATATACTTTTATGAAATATTGGAAATGGTTGGGATTTTGGAAAGAATTGTAAATATGTGATTATTGGCTAGCCTACTTCCACGATAGGCGCCATCCCGACCGATTTAGGATTTGGGGTCGTGACAAGTTGGTATCAGAGCCTAGGTTACACAGGACTCAACGGTCATGAGCCGGTTTAATAGAGTCTTGCGGATCGGTACGAAGATGTCTGTACTTATCTTCGAGAGGCTGCAGAATCCTTAGGAACAATCTCATTTTCTTGAATTCTGTCGTGCCATTTTGTTGATTCTGGAAATCTAAATTTCTGTTGTTTCCTTCTCTCACAGATGATGAGGACTCGCGCTACCGATCAGTATGATCAGCCACCAGCTAGACCAGCGAGAGGTAGAGGCCACAGTCAAGGTTGCGGTAGAGGTAGGGGCCATCATGTGCAGCAGCCAGGGCAGTGCCAGTTGATCCCCCTACTGTTCAGGGTCAGATTCCCGCCATAGATACTCCAGCGGGACAGGCTCAGGCACCGGCAGTGCCTATTGTTATTCCAGGTCTTCAGGAGACCTTGGCTCAAATCTTGACTGTGTGTACCACCCTACCTCAGGCAGTTGCCGCCACTTCTCAGGTCGGGGGAGGCAGTCAGACTCCATTTTCTCGAACACCTGAGCAGGGTACTCAGGGCCATCAGACACCGGGGGCAGTTCCAGCCCAGCCGGTTGCTCCAGTTCGGGACTTCGTTGTTCCGGTTATGCTAGAGGACGAACAATGTAGACTGGAGAGGTTTAGTAGACTACAGCCTCTGACATTTAGTGGTGCTGAGGGCGAGGATGCCCATGGTTTTATGGATAAGTCTCAGAGGATGCTGCGTACTGCTGGGATTTTGGAGACCAGTGGGGTCTCATTTGCTACATTTCAGTTTTCTGGTGCTGCTTTTACTTGATGGGAGTCTTTTGAAAGGCTTCACAGGAGCTTCACCAACCACGTGACTGCTGACCTGCCCACCAGAAATAATCCACCTGCGGAAATTACCTGCTGACATCTCCTGAGGACGCTGCAGTGCAAAATCACTACGACATCAATAACCCATCCTGAGCCCCTTCTCATGCACCTACTGTACATAGTCTGATCACTCATTATGGAACTTAACTTAAATATGCCACAATATTTTCCAAATTCAAAGTTACGTTGTATCTTTCTTCATACCTAGCAACCCCTTCCTGTTGCATCCAATTCCCCCGCCATATAATGGCCAATATTTCAAATTAAGCTCGTGGACCCAATCACCGTCCACTAAAATCCCCAAATCACTCTAAAATTTTCCTCAAGGTGCGTAGTTACCCTACCACTGAACCCAAATGCTAGTCTGCCACTCTCCCACTTAGGTTGAACTCACTCCCTTAAGCAACCATTTGACTCCTGCTTCTCAGCTTGGCCTTCCAGAAGCTGAACCACCACCTGACACTTCCCACATGTCCTTCCTCGTCCTTTGCTGCCCAAATGTTTCCTTAGATCAATATCTATCTCTGTAAAACTTGAACCTATAGATCGCCACTAACTTCCACCCTTTCCTAAGATCCTCCTTCTCAAGCCGCTAACATCGGTAATACCAGTCCGATCCTAAACCACCGCACACCGCGATCTCTAACAGCCACTTCCCCGACATCATTTCACAATATCCCGCCTAAAGGAGAATTGAAGAAGATCATAACACTGGCAAAAACATTTAATCGAGGACGACGATGCCACCTCGCAGATGAAAATTCCACCACAGTTGAGAACACCAAGTCTCGTTACTTTATGAACCCAAACTTGAACATTAATCGCCCTATTGCCTTTCCTCCGACGGAAATAGAATATTGAATCCCTAAATCTTGCACTGAGTAAACATCCTTCAAAGTCATTCACTGCTTCAACAATACCCTAACATTACCCCCACACGGTGAGATAGCAACGCACAAATCTTCATAACAGTCAAATGCCAAATCTTCAAAACTTTAGGTAATACTGATACCGAGCTGAAATGATAGAACAGCCTTCCGCAAGGCGACGATAATAGCCCAAACTACTACGCATGGAGAAACATCCTCCACCACATCTATGCTACCATTACAATTCCTCAAGTTCGCGATTAATATCAAGCACTTAGCGTCGTGTAAGATTGAGTAGGAAGAAACATAGGCATAAGCCTCAAAGAAGTCAAACTGCACGATGAGGAATCAAGAAGGGAACTACTCCTAACAACCTCGTAGCCTCTCGAAGATAAGAACAGACGTCTCCGTACCGATCCCCAAGACTCTACTAGACTTCCTCATGGCTCGTGAGACCTAAGGGAACCTAGTGCTCTGATACCATGTTGTCACGACCCAAAATCCATTAAAGGTCATGATGGCGCCGGACACCACTGTCCGGCAAGCCAACATTAAATAGTTAATTAAATTTTCATTTTAATATTTTTGAAATCATTTCTTTTCCTTACATTTAGCGATAAATAATGAACTTCACCGAGTAAAGAATAATGTCTCAAACCACTTTTCAATACTAACTAATCCCATATACCTCCCAGACCCGGTGTCACAAGTGCATGAGCAATTTCTAGAAAAAATAGAATGTAATACAATAACCGTCTGGAATAAAATTGGACGGTAGAGAAAATACAATACAATACTCTGAAGGAGACTCTGCTGGCTGTGGTCGTCCTGAGAGGTGCAACTCACCTAAGTCTCCATATCACCCATGCCGCTGTGCCAAACTGGGCCACTAGACATATATGTGCTTGTGTAACAAAATACACAGCAAGTGTAGTATGAGTACAAAAACAACGTGTAACTAGTAAGTATCCCGCCTAACCTTGAAGAGGTAGTGACGAGAGGTCGACTTCGACGCTTACTACTGGTCCAAATATTGAAGTACCAAAATGTGCACAAGTATGAATTTTATGAGGTAATTTCAAACTCGATAAACAAGAAGCAGTTAAACAATTCCATTAATAATAAGAGATTTTCCAAAAGTTCATATTTTATCACTTTAAAATTCATCTTAGGACAAGGAAGAAATATCATTAATCATAAATTTGCAAGGCAGCAATACAAGCATGCGCAAATCATGCCGAGGACGTACGGCCTGATTCAACAAAATAATAAAATGTGCACTACCAAAGGGTTGAACGGCGCGAACTATAGATGCATCTATTAACCTGCTGAGGCGAATGGCTCGCTCCCATGAGAGTAGTGGAAAGGATCACCCCACTCGCAAAATATAATTGTGAAGTGGTTACATATAAATAAAGAGTTACCCTGCTTGCGAATCATACATGCAACGCAAGTACTCATAGATACACACACTCAAACAGCCAATCAAGACTTCACCATGAAAACAATTACGTAGGAAATTTACAAATTTCTCCTTTAACGGTTAAGAAAATAATGTTTAATTTTTTAAAATTCATTTTCCAAGTTTGATATGATTTAAACATTTTAAATTGACCATAAAGTTACAAGTATGGCAAGTAAGCATACTTTTGGATCCTAGACTACCCGGACTTAAGCATTATAGTAGCTACGCACGGACTCTCGTCACCTCGTGCGTACGTAGTCCCCCACAAATAGTAGTATATAATTAATTATTTCACCTATGGAGACAATTCCCTCTTACAAGGTTAGAAAGGAGACTTACCTCGCTCTGAAGTTCCATAACTGTCTTCCAAACCCTTCCACTGACTCAATTCGATGCACAACGCGCCAAAACTAGCCAATAATTACCAAACCCATTAACGTATACTCAGTTGCTCAATATAATCCTATTTACAACAATGCCTAACTCGATCGAAAAGTTGATAAAAATCACCCTCAGGCCCACGTGCCCGGATTCCAAAATTTTTTGAAGATAAACATTACCCACAATATTACGAACTCAAATCTATAATTTGTTCTCAATTCCATGCCCAAATTCGTGGACGAAATACAAAAATATAAATTTCTAGGTTTTACTTCAAAATACCAAATTCTACTAATTCTCATGCTTGAATCCACAATAAAACTATGTATTTCACTTACAAGAGGTGGATTAACTTACCTCATATTTGATGATGAAATCCCCCTCTTCAAAGGCTCCAAAAATCGCCCAACCAAACATGAAAGATGGGTGAAATGAATCCAAACCCCACTTAAAAGCATTCTGCCCAGCCCGTCTTCCGCACCTTCGGCCTCTTCGTCGCATCTGCGGTCTTGCAGGTGCAACCAAAGCCTCGCACCTGCGCATTCTTCCAGTCTAGCTGACTCCGCACCTGCTCCCTTCTTTTCCGCATCTGCACCTTTGCAGGTGCGGATCTTCCCTCGCACCTGCACTCCTGCCCGCTTCTGCGACTCCTAGGCCTCTTCTTCGGCTCCACACCTGCGGCCAAAACCTCGCAGGTGCGGTTACACCAGAAGACAGCAGCCTCAGCACCTCTATAAGGCCAAATTTAATCTGTTGGCCATCCGGAATCCACCCGAGGGCTCCGGGACCCCGTCCAATCACACCAACCAGTTCCAAAACATAATGTGGACCTGCTCGAGGCTTCAAATCACATAAAACAACACCAAAACCATGAATCGCACTCAAATTCAAGCTTAATGAACTTTAGAACTTCCAACTTTGACATTTGATGCCGAAACCTACCAAATCATGTCCAATTGACCTCAAATTTTGCATACAAGTCACATTTGACATTACGGGCCTACTTCAACTTCTGGAATCAAAATCCAACCCCGATATCAAAAAGTTCACTTTCGGTCAAACTTCTCAAAAACCTTCAGATTTCTAACTTTAGCCAAATGACTCCAAAATGACCTACGGGCCTCCGAGTTTACTTTTGATCATGCTCCCAATACCGGAATCACCATTCGGAGCTACTCCCAGACTTGGAATCCCAAACGGATATCGATATACTGAAATGCACTTCAACCCAAATTTATGAATTTCTTTAAAAATGCCAACTTCCACAATAGACGCTGAAATGCTCTCGAGTCATCCAAAACCCGATCCGAACATACGGTCAAGTCTGGAATCATCATACAAACCTACTGGAACCTTCAAATCCCGATTCTGAGGTAGTTTACTCAAGGATCCAACCTTAGTCGATTCTTCCAACTTAAAGTTTCTAAATTGGGAACTCTCTTCCCAAATCAACTCTGAACTTCCTGAAATTCAATTTTGACCAGGCGTAAATGTCATAATACCTGAAGTGAAGCTGAACATGGCCTTAAATTGTTGAAAAACGTGCTAGAGCTCAAAACGACCGATCGGGTAGTTACACGGAGCAGGCAAGTGGAGACCAAAAGAGAACCATTCGAAGGCTCGCTAGCAGTTTCTTCTTAAGCGGAGAAGTGTTGTATAAGAGAACTCTAGATTTGAATCTGTTAAGGTGTATGGATGCCAAAGAAGCTAAAAGATCATGAACGAAGTTCATTCAGGAGTATGTGGGCCCCACATGAATGGGTATGTCCTTGCATAGAAAATCCTGCGGACAGGTTATTACTGGATGACCATGAAAAAAGATTGTTTTTGTTTTGTCTAGAAGTGCCATCAGTGTCAGATACACGGTGGCCTGATTCATGCACCGCCCTTAGAGTTGTATCCTATGTCAGCACCTTGGCCTTTTGTTGCTTGAGGTATGGATGTCATTGGTCCGATCGAGCCGAAAGCTTTAAATGGGCACAAGTTTATCTTGGTGGCCATTGATTATTTCACAAAATGGTTCGAAGCGGTTTTTTCCAAGACGTTAACAAGAAAGCAGTGGTGGACTTCGTACATTCCAATATTATCTGTCGTTTTGGTATTCCAAATAGTATCATTACCGACAATGGTGCAAACCTGAACATTCATTTGATGAGGAGATATGCGAACAGTTTAAAATTTTACGCACTGCAATTCCACCCCATACCGATCCAAAGCCAATGGAGCCATTGAAGCAGAAAATAAAAACATCAATAAAATCCTCAGGAAAATGATCTAAAGTTCTAGGCAATGGCATGAGAAGCTGCCTTCCGCATTATTCGGATATTGCACAATCGTGTGCACATCAGTTGGGGCTACACCTTATTTATTGGTTTATGGCACTGAAGCTGTAATACCTGCAGAGGTGGAAATTCCCTCTCTTCGGATCATTGTCGAAGCCGAAATCGAGGATGATGAATGGGTCAAAATCCGAATGGAACAGTTAACTATGATTGATGAAAAGCGGATGGCCACAGTTTGTCACGGACAGTTGTACCAACAAAGAATGGCCCACGCCTACACTAAGAAAGTGCGGCCTAGGAACTTCGATGTGGGGCCACTTGTTCTATAACGTATTCTCCCGCATCTTGAAGAAGCAAAAGGAAAGTTCGCCTCGAATTGGAAAGGTCCATACATTATAAGAAAACTACTGCCAAAAGGGGCATTGTACTTGGTAGATATTGAAGGAAATGACCCCGAAAAAGCTATCAATGCAGATGCAATAAAAAAGTATTATGTTTAACCCCTTTCTCGGTCTTGACACTCTCCGATTGGGATGAAGAAGGCTTTTATTCTCGCTATCCAAACACTATCAAATTTTGTAAACCCTTTGAGCCGTCTATTCTCCTTTCATCACCCTCCTTTGAACCAAAGTTTCTAAAAAACATCATCATCAAAAATAGAAACAAAAACAAAATGTTTCCATGAACTACGCTCAACTTGATTCCGAAAGGATATGTAGATAGCCTCTCTCTGGGGTTCACTCCACCAAAATAAAAATCCAAATTCCCCCCGAAGATAAAACTGGGGTAGAATTTAGAATGGTTTGGAAACATTTTCGCCTTAAAGGTTCCAAAGATGTAATTCAATTAAAATTATTTTTACCTAAATCCTGTTCAAGTCCTTCAGACCAATCGGTAAAGATGCTCAAATTGGAAGATATGGGTCTAATACAATCAAATGAGAGAGTCCTACCGGTGAAAATCCACGCGGGCACCGTAGGGCGATGGTAAGCAGAGAAACTGAAAATGAGAGTCTTGTTAGTGAAAACTCGCAAAGAGCACTATAAGGCGGCGGCAAGAAGAGAAATGAGAGAGGTTAGTCGGAGAAAACCCGCAAAGGGCACCGTTGATCAAAAAAGAGGATAATTGGTCACTGACATGTATACAGTCTCGGGAAAAGTTTCTCAATCTTGAGGTATAGGTTATGATGTATTTATGAGAGTTAGACGGTTCGCATAGATTAGACATCCAGTCCAAGAAGCATGTCATGTTCATTGAACGCTGCATACACTTCAGATAAGTTTTTCTTTCCTTTCCCCGAAAGGGATACCTCTTGTCTAAGTTCATTTATCCGTTCCATTGTTTATTTTCTTTCAATTCCTATCGATCTAATTCTATTCTAAAGTAAGACGAATAAATGATAGCAAGACCGATCTATAAGGTTCTTATTTTGATACAAGCTAGTATGCAATAAGCGCCCAGCCTCGGCAAGTATATCGAGTCGGCCTCGACCGTCCATGATGGTTGATGCTTTGAAATCAAGAATTCCCGAAAGAAAAGGGATCAAATTTAAAATGCCACAAAGGCAAAATAAATTTAAAGAAAGGTTAAGTCCCACGTGACTAACCATCTTGGTAAGATTGTCGAAAAGACAATGAACTCCAGGGCTAGAAACAAAACCAATCCCCAGCAAGCCAACTGAGATCATCATCAAAAGACGGACCGGGATCAATTGAACGAAATAATGAAGGCCACAAAACCAACCACCCTTTCACACTGACAAATCGTTATTTGTTTGAAGGAAACAGGAAAGCGGGTGTAACCCGAAAGCAACCTTGCAAAAAGCAGGGGCAATCAAAAGAAGTTGCTCAAAAACTAGAAACAACTTTGCAAAAACAACTTCAAAAGGGAAGTCTCCTCCAAATGCATTCTCGCATTCACTTATCCTCTCAAAATAAAGGAAGAAAAGAAGAAATGATGTTGAAAAACTTAAGATAGTATAAGGCCTCCAATCCTTAGCTACACCTTTTCCAACATAGGGTCTCCATTCCCTAGTTGATGCGAACATAACTCGATGCCAACATAGGATATCCCATTCCTTAGTCGATGAATTTTCTAGCATAGGGTCCCAATCCATAGTTGATGCCACCATAACTTGATGACTTATCCAACATAGGGTCCTACTCCCTAGTTGATGTCAGCATGACCTGATGACTTTTCCAACATAGGGTCTCACTCCCTAGTTGATGCCAGCATAACCTGATTAATTTTCCAACATAGGGTCCACTCCCTAGTTGATGCCAGTATAACCTGATATCAGACTTTTCCAACATAGGGTCCCACTCCCTAGTTGATGCCAGTATAACCTGATGACTTTTCAAACATAGGGTCTCACTCCCTAGTATATGCCAGCATAACCTAATGACATTTCCAACATAGGGTCCCACTCCCAAGTTGATGCCAGCATAACCTAATAACTTTTCCAACATAGGGTCCCACTTCTTGGTTGATGCCAGCATAACCTGATGAATTTTTCAACATAGGGTCCCACTCCCTAGTTGATCACAGCATAACCTGATGACTTTTCCTACATAGGGTCCCACTCCCTAGTTGACGCCAGCATAACCTAATAACCTTTCCAACATAGGTTCCCACTCCCTAGTTGATGTCAACATAACCTGATGACTTTTCCAACATAGGGTCCCACTCCCTAGTTGATGCCAGTATAACCTGATGACTTTTCCAACATAGGTTCCACTCCCTACTTGATGCCAGCATAACCTGATGACTTTTCCAATCCAGGGTCCCACTCCCTAGTTGATGCCAGCATAACCTGATGAATTTTCCAACATAGGGTCCCACTCCCTAAATGATGCAAGCATAACCTGATGACTTTTCCAACATAGGATCCCACTCCCTAGTTGATGCCAGCATAACCTGATGACTTTTCCAACATAGGGTCCCACCCCATGTTTATGCCAGCATAACCTGATGACCTTTCCAACATAGGGTCCTATCCCTAGTTGATGCCACCATAACCTGATGACTTTTCCAACACATGGCCCCACTCCCTAGTTGATGTCAGCATAACCTGATGACTTTCTAACAGAGGGTCCCACTCCCTAGTTGATGCCAGCATAACCTGATTAATTTTCCAACATAGGGTCCCACTCCCTAGTTGATGCGAGCATAACCTGATGACTTTTCTAACATAGGGTCCCACTCCCTAGTTGATGCCAGCATAACCTGATGACTTTTCCAACATAGGGTCTCACTCCCTAGTTGATGCTAGCATAACCTGATGATTTTTCCAACATAGGGTCCCATTCCCTAGTTGATGCCAGCATAACCTGATGACTTTTCCAACATAGGGTACCACTCCCTTGATGCCAGCATAACCTGATGACTTTTCCAACATAAGGTCCCACTCCCTAGTTGATGCCAGCATAACCTGATGACTTTTAAAACATAGGGTCTCACTCCCTAGTTGATTCCACCATAACCTGATGACTTTTCCAATGTAGGGCCCCACTCCCTAGTTGATGCCAGTATAACGTGATGACTTTTCAACATAGGGTCCCACTCCCTAGTTGATGCTAGCATAACCTGATGACTTTCCAACATAGGGTCCCACTCCCTAGTTGATGTCAGCATAATTTGATGACTTTCCAACATAGGTTCCCACTTCCTAGTTGATACCAGCATAACCTAATGCCAACATAACCTGATGCCAACATAACCTGATGCCAACATAGGGTCTCACTCCTTAGTTGATGCCAGCATAACCTGATGACTTTCCAACATAGGGTCCCACTCCCTAGTTAATGCCAGCATAACCTGATGACTTTTCCAACATAGAGCTCCACTCCCTAGTTGATGATTTTCCAACATAGGGTCTCCAATCCCTAGTTGATTTTAATTTAGATGTGGGGACTCCACTCCCTAGTCGCTTCTCCAACATTGGGTCTCCAATCCCTAGTTGATTTCACCTTTTAGACATAAGGTCTCCATTCGTTGGTCCACATTCACTCCGAGAACACCAGTCCCGCCTTTCATCGCTTTCAATAATAAAGTAGTATAGAATTTTGTTACAATAACTCGTGAAATTTTCCTAGCAAAAATTGGGGCAGAAAATTTTGTTCATTTATTTTTTATTTTGAGTAGATTATACCTTAGGTAACTGGATTCGAGATGACCAAAAGAAGAAGTTTCAATCCAGAATAAAAGAAAAGAAGAAAAGAGAAAGTTGAACCCAAAGTACAGAAGTGGAGAAGATTTGAACTGCTCAGGACAAGATTGAAGTCATCAGTTCTGTATGTCCCGTGTTGATCCAAAAGACGAGAAGATTTAACCAGCACATGCGGCTAACATGCATCAGGATCCAGATCAGAGTAAGCATAAAGAACTAGCCAAGACTTAAGACTAAGCTTCAAAAAACTTACAGATAGGAATCTTGTAACTCGTGGCTGATAGGCTGTCACGACCCAATTTCCCAGACTACGGGATCGTGATGGCGCCTAACAAAATACTTGCTAGGCAAGCCAATGTTAGAAATTTACCAACCATTTTCCTTTAAAGTTACTTACACATAATAGAACCATTCAAAATAATTATGAATCTAATACTTTCCACTAGATAACTTCATGAAATACTAATAACGAGCAATGATTAAACTGAACCACGAACTAAATATATAACTATAAAACTACCCTAGGGTCAAGTGTCACAATTCACGGACTACTAAGAATACTACAAATAATGGCTAAAGAAGTGTATATGTCTATTTCGAACGACATAAAACAGCGCCTATAAAGTAAAGAGAAGACTCCAGGAATCTGCGGACGCCAGCAGATCTACCTCGTGTCTCTGAACAAAAAATGCTCAGCTACTAAGATCTCCTAACTATGGTCGGTACAAGGATCTTCACAAAAGAGTGCAGAATGTAGTATCAGTACAACCGACCTCATGTACTGAGTAAGTGCCGAGCCTAACCTCGACGAAGTAGTGACGAGGCTAAGACAGGGCATTAACCATATAACCTGTAAACGATATATAATAAAGCAAGAAGGAAAAATTCTAAAATAAACAAAACAATAATTGTAGCAATAATTAGAATAACTCAGCCACCTTTTCCAAGTCTCAGCTATAACCAAATCGCACATAAGTTTCCAAATTTCCAAACTTTGAATTTAAAAATAAAAGTAAGTGAAAATATGAAAAGTAGTAAAGAGTTATTCTAGAGTTAACCTGATGGGCACACCGTGAAGGCAAACAATCTCTCGAATATATATCTCTAACAACCGCTCTGAAGTGTAAGTACTTGCCACTGGAATGAAATGTGCTGATTTTGTCAACGTATGCACAATAACCCAAACGGTGTTGAACTTCCTCTGAGTCAGTGGAGTCCAACAACGAAGTCCATAGTGATATGCTCCCAGTTCCACTCAGGAATCTCTATCTACTGAAGTAAAACACCGGGTCTCTGATGCTCATATTTCACCTGTTGGAAATTCAAACAACGAGCCACATAAGTAACAATATCCTTTTTCATCCTTCGCCACCAGTAGTGTTGTAGTAGGGCCTGGTACATCTTGGAAGCACCCGGGTGAATAGAATACTTAGAACTGTGAGATTCTTGAAGAATCAACTCACGAAGGCCATCAACATGAGGCACACATATCCGACCATGCATCCTTAAAACACCATCATCTCCAACTGTAACCTTCTCGGAACCACCGTGCCGAACTGTGTCCCTAAAGACCATCAAGTGTGGGTTATCATCCTGCCGATCTCTGATACGCTCGAATAAGGAAGACCGAGAAAATATACAAGCTAGGACATGGCTGGGCGAAATATCCAACCTCACGAATTGATTAGCCAATGTTTGAATATCTGAAGTTAACAGTCTCTCACCGATTGGAATATTTGCAAGGCTGCCCATACTTACTGCTTTCCTACTCAATGCATCATCCACCACATTGGCCTTTCCCGGATGTTACAATATAGTGACATCATAATCTAACCATCTCCTCAGTCTCAAATTAAGATCCTTTTGCTTGAACAAGTACTGGAGGCTACGATGATCCGTGTAAACTCACATGGCATGCCATAAAGATAGTGCCTCCATATTTTCAATGCATGAACAATGGTTGCCAACTCTAAGTCATGGACAGGATAATTCTTCTCATGAATCTTTAACTGCCGACACGCATATGCTATCACCCTGCCCTCTTGCATCAATACCGCTCCCAACCCAACACAGGAAGCATCACCATATACTGTGAAAGATCCTGAACCTGATGGTAACACCAATAGATGCTGAAGTCAAGGCTGTCTTGAGCTTCTAGAAGCTCGCCTCACACTCATCCGACAATTTAAATGGGGCACCCTTCTGAGTCAGTCTCGTCATCGGGGCTTCTATAGATGAGAACCCCTCCAAAAAAAAGGTAGTATCCCGCCAAACCCAAGAAGCTCCTGATTTCCGTGGCTGAAATGGGTCTAGGCCAGTTCTTGTGATAACTGCATCGTAGGACTCCACCTCGGGTCTGGCTGGAAATGCATATAATTGGGGCTGGGCCCCACCACCCTGAATTGCACCATCGGGAGGACCTTTGACAGGTGGTCCTCCACCTCTAACGGGCTGGCCACCACCTCTAGGTTTGGTCTACACCTCTAGCATGCTGACCTCCACCAGGATCTGGTGTCACAATTCACGAGCTACTAAGAATACTACAAATAATGGCTGAAAGAAGTGTATACGTCTGTTTAGAACGAAATAAAGCAGCTTCTATAAAGTAAAGAGAAGACTCCAGGAATCTGCAGACGCCAGCAGATCTACCTCGTGTCTCCTAACGAAAAATGCTCAGCTACTAAGATCTCTTAACTCTGGTTGGTACCTGGATCTGCAAAAAAGAGTGCAGAGTGTAGTATCAGTACAACCGACCCTATGTACTGAGTAAGTGTCGAGCCTAACCTCGACGAAGTAGTGACGAGGCTACGGCGGGGCATTAACAATATAACCTGTAAACGATATATAATAAAGCAAGAAGGAAAAGTTCTAAAATAAACAAAACAATAACTGTAGCAACAATTAGAATAAGTTCAATTGCAAAACTTGTATGTTCATAAATCTTCTTCATCATTTCAGCCTTATTCCTACCATCAAGATTAACAATGTCATTAGTAGGCAAGACAATAAATTAAGGGGAGTGAGAGGATTAAATCCATAAACAACTTCAAATGAGACTTACCAATAGAAGAGTGGATAGTTCTGTTATAGGAAAACTCTACCACGGGCAAATGTTCTTCCCAAGAAGTTAATTTTCTTTTTAAAACATCTCTCAACATATTCACTAAGTTCCTATTAACAACTTCAGTTTGTCCATCAGTTTGTGGGTGACAAGATGTAGAAAATAGTAATTTAGTTCCCAACTTTGCCCAAAGAACTCTCCAAAAGTGACTTAAAAATTTAGCATCCCTATCACTAATGATAGTTTTAGGTATGCCATGTAATTTAACCACTTCCTTCACAAATAAATCAGCCATATGTAATGCATCATTAGTCTTCAAACATGGAATAAAATGAGCCATTTTGGAAAATCTATCTACCACCACAAATCTACTATCCTTACCATACTTAGTTCTAGGAAATCCTAACACAAAATCCATAGAAATATCAATCCAAAGAGAAGTAGGGAAAGGTAAAGGAGTATAAAGACCATGTGGTAATACTTTTTATTTGACTTGTTTACATTCAAGACATTGAAAGCACACTTTTCGACATCCTTTCGCATGCCTGGCCAAAAAAATGTTCAGCAAGTATATCCAAAGTTTTGGGCACTCCAAAGTGTCCCATGAGTCCACCACAATTTACTTCCTTAACAAACAATTCACGCAAAGAGCAATTAAGAATACACAATTTATTTTCCTTAAAAAGGAACCCATCTTGAAAATTGAATCTCTCATAAGGACCCAACTTACATTCTGCAAAAACCTTGCCAAAATCAGAATCATTAGAATAAAGTCCCTTGATTAGATCAAAACCATCAAGTTAGAAGTAAGAGAAGAAACCAAGACATACCTTCTTGAAAGTGCATCAGCAACCACATTCTCTTTTCCTTGCTTGTAAGCAATCACATATGGGAATGTTTCAATGAATTCAACCCATTTTGCATGGCGACGATTAAGCTTACCTTGGCTCTTCAAATATCTCAAGGATTCATGATCAGTCTTCACCACAAACTCCCTTGGCCACAAATAATGTTGTTGTGTAGCTAAATCCCTTACCAAAGCATATAGCTCTATGTCATAAGTTGAGTAGTTCAATGTAGCTCCACTCAGTTTTTCACTAAAGTATGCAATGGGCTTTGAGTCTTGCATCAAAACAACACATATTCCTTTTCCAAAGGCATCACATTCAACCTCAAAAGACTTAGAAAAATCAGGTAATTGCAAAAAAGGAGCCGAACACAATTTTTCTTTCAACAAGTTAAAAGCATCATCTTTTTCTTTTCCCCAAGAAAAAACCTTATCTTTCTTAATGACTTCAGTTAAAAGAGCAGCAATGTTGCTAAAATCTCTAAAAAATCTCCTATAAAAACTAGCAAGCTCATGAAAACTCCTAATTTCAGTAACACTATTAGGTTTAGGCCATTCTTTGATTGCCTTGATTTTCTCTTCATCAACTTCAACTCCCTTAGAACTAACTACAAAACCCAAGAACACCACACGATCCACACAAAAAGTACACTTCTTAAGATTAGCAAACAAATGTTGTTCTAAAAACTTCAAAAAGTTGTTTTAAGTGTTCCACATGCTCATTTAGATTTTTAGAATAAATCGAGATGTCATCAAAATAAACCACCAAAAAAATTTCCCATGAAAATCCTTAAAAACATGATTCATCAATCTCATGAAAGTGATGGGTGCATTAGTCAAGCCAAAAGGCATAACTAACCACTCATAAAGCCCATATTTGGTCTTAAAAGCAGTTTTCCATTCATCTCCAAGATTCATTCGAATCTTATGGTAACCACTTTTTAGATCAATTTTAGAAAAGATTTTGGATCCATGCAATTGATCCAACATATCATCAGTACGAGGGATAAGATGGCGATACTTTACCGTTATCTTGTTGATTGCTCTACAATCCACGCACATCCTCCAAGTTCCATCCTTTTTGGGTACCAATAGGACGGGAACAGAGCAAGGGCTCATGCTCTCTCTCACAAAACCTTTCTCAAGTAACTCCTCAACTTGCCTTTGAAGCTCTTTTGTCTCTTATGGATTACTTCTATAAGCAGGCCTATTTGGAATTTGTGCTTTAGGCACAAAGTCAATTTGATGCTCAATGCCACGTAAAGTTTGTAGACCTTTAGGGATATCCTCAGGGAAGATAACATCAAAATCCTGCAAAAGAGAAGAAACACTACTTGGCAAAGAAGAAGTTAGTAACTCAGAATTAATCAAAACTTCTTTGTAAGTCAGTAGTATAATGGGCAGCCCCTCTTTTCTTGCATTCAAACACTCTTTGGCTTTTATGTACAAACTCTCCTTTTTCTTTTCCTTTGCCTCTTTCCGCTCACCAAAACTTTCCTTTTTATCACTCAAACCCTCTTTTACCAATTTGCTCAAGTTGCTGCCCTCTCTATCTCTCTCTTGGCCATCTCTCTTTTTTTTTAGCTCTTGGCCTTCTTTCTTTTGTTTTCCCTCAAGCTCATTTTTTTTTCTCCCCTNTCATCTCTCTTTTTTTTAGCTCTTGGCCTTCTTTCTTTTATTTTCCCTCAAGCTCTTTTTTTTTTCTCCCCTTTGTTTTCCCATTGCTTCCCTCAATCTCTTTTGATCCTCAAATACTTGAGATGGACTTAAAGGTGCAAGAGTATACTTCTTGCCATTAAGCTCAAGAGAATATCTATTCTTTATTCCATCATGAAAAATATTCCTATCATATTGCCACGGACGACCTAACAAGATGTGACAAGCTTGCATAGGGACCACATCACAAAGAACATCATCCACATACCTACCAACATTGAAGAAAATCATGCATTGTTTGTTGACTTTCAGTTCACCACTATCATTCAACCATTGGAGTCTATAGGGCTTATGGTGTTTCATGTATGCAAGCTCTAACATGTTCACCAAGTGTGAACTCACCACATTAGCAAAACTACCACTATCAATAATCATAGAACAAGTTTTTCCCTTTAATTCCACACCTAGTATGAAATATATTCTCCCTTTGTTCTTCACCATTGATTCTTAAATTATATTCATAATCCTCCTAACTACCACAACAAAACCATCATTAAAATGAAACTCTACATCATCTTCACTCACACCTTCCTCTTCTTCCTCTTCCTCACTTTTTTCTCCCTCATATTTTCCATTTATAGTCCTCCTAACTATCCCAACCAAACCATCATTAGGAAGTTCTACATCATCTTCACTTACTTCTCTCTCTTCTTCCTCACTTTTTTCACTCTCATATCCTCCATCTTCTCTCAAAAGAATATTTCTTCTATTTGGACATTCATGCATCATATGACCTCTTCCATGACATTTGTGACATTGAATGGAACTAGAAGGTTTAGAGGATCTAGAATTGAAAGTTTTACCTCCCTCTTTCTCATCAACTTTACCTTTCACCTTGTCTTCTTGAGGTCTAGAAATCACTTCTTGTTTTGGCCATGGCTTCTTGGAATTAATGTTTGGCCGACTTCTCCATGAGCTAGGTTGCTGCCTTCTTTTATTTTGCTTTTCTATTTGTACAGCCAAATCTACTAACTCATCTATGGTTACATATTGTTGTATCTCTACTATATCAGCTATTTCTCTATTTAAACCATTAAGAAATCTAGCCATGGTTGCCTCTTCTTCTTCCATACAATTAGCTTGGATCATAGTCATATCCATAGCTTTAAAGTATTCATCAACACTCATGGTTCCTTGCTTCAAGGTCTGAAGACGCAGTTGTAGGCCTCTTTGAAAGTGAGAAGGCGCAAACCTCTTCCTCATGACTCTTTTCATCTCGGTCCAAGTAGCAATGGGTGGTTCTCCATCTTGTTGTCTGTCCCTTGTAAGCTTTTTCCACCAAATAGAAGAATAATCAAAAAATTCAACAACAACAAGCTTAACCTTCTTACCTTCAGAGTAGTTGTGACAGTCAAAGATGACCTCAACTTTCCGCTCCCAATCAAGGTACAAATCTGGGTCTCTTGTGCCCTTGAAAGATGGCATCTTCATTTTTATGCTACTAATATTATCATCTTCTACTCTACCTCGTTGTCCCCTCCTATCTCTTCCCACCCTATCTAGATTTTCAAAAAGATCATCTACAACATCATCTATAGGGTTTTCTTGATTTACAATGGGGGCATGGGGTTTATTTCTTCTATTATGAGGCCTAGGATTATCTCTAGGTTGTACATCCAGTTGATTACCCCTCCTAAGTGCAGCTATTGTCTCATTTTGTTCAGCAATAGTATTCCTTATCTCTAGGAATTGCAGGTTCCATCTCTCGAATTGTTGATGCATAGCTTGTAGAGTAAAATCATTTCTTGCTCGGATTTCATCTTCCTAAAGAGCCCTTTGTTCATCATCACTAGCACCTGTATAAGACATCTTTAAAAAAAAAGGTTATCACTCAAATGGCTCTTTCTCTCAATTTTTCTCACCCGCTCTTGCCTTTTCCCCCGCAATTAGCCTTTGGAAAATACCTTGTAGATTTATAATTAAACCCAACTAGTATCAAATTCCTTAGTAGTAAAATAAGTAATTTTGGGCACTAAAGAAAGTGAAGAACCAATCCTAGAAAGACTAGAATTTAGTTGAAACAAAACTCGAACAAAGGAAAGGATTTTTAGAACAAGATCAAAGGAGTATTTTTTCTTATCCTTCAAGATCTAGGATCCCCCTTCTTGTTTCCTTTCTTGATTTTGGAAACAAACACAATAAAAATCTGATTTCTTGAAGATAACTATGTTTTTTATTTCTTTTTTTTTTTGAAAGAATATTTTCTTTTCTTTTTTTATAGTACTGCTACAGTAACCTTTTTTTTTTACTTTTTTTTTGTTCAAAAATCCCAAAGATTTATCAAAAACGGAATCTTGATACAACCGCTATTATACCACTTGATAACACAAAAATTGGGAGATCCAAGAACTTAAATAAAATAATTAGAAGAAATGCGGAAGCAGTAAAGAAATGCAATGGAATAAAATAAACTAGATATGTGGAAATTCAAGGAAAAATCCAAGAACCCCGAGATTGTGTTAATCTAGATTTTGACAGATCCTAATGACTACAAGTTGGTTATGAAACCAATTGCCTTCACTAGAGATAAACTAATCAAGAACTAGATTCAGATCTTGACTTCTAGTTTGAATAACTTACGACAACAACTAGTATAAGAAACTAGTCGCCTTCGAAGAATATCAAAAGAAACCAAAGATATCACAAGAAAGAAAATTATCTTACTACCTTAAACTACGAACTAGTTAGGGTTGCAAGATAAATCTCAAAGTAAAGTTCACAAAGGTTCAAAATAACTCACAATAATAATATTAATCTTCAATATTCAGCCTTACAATGAAAGACAAGCACCCCTTTATATAGTAGTAAAGAAGGAGCTAGTCAAGACTTCAATAAATGAGAATCATATTCGCTAGAAGCATAGAAGACTACCCTCACTAAGACCAATATAGTCAACATACACATAGATCAATGCAAGTCAACATAGAATAAAACAACTATTAAATATATATTCTAGAAACTATTTTTGGGCTGTTGAAAATTCTTCCTTTTTCAGGCATATTTGGGCCTCATTCCATCTCCTCTTGAACTTTAATTTGGGCCTCTAAATAGTTGTAAGACTTGGCCCAAAGATCCTCCTCATGCTGGAGCTCTTCTTCTATCATAAGACACTTCTTAATTGCCAATTGAAGCCCATTAAGCTTGTCTTGAAATTTCTTTGTTTGAGACCTTGTCATGGGCCTTCTTGGAGCTTCCAGAGCTTCATCCTTCTCCTTTAATGTGTTGAGCTGCTATGGATGCTATCATTCCCATCTTCTTGAAGAGAATTCGTCCTCGAATTCGAACCTGCATCAAACAAGGAAAGATCAGAAACATTGAAGGTAGCACTAACTTGATATTCACTAGGAAGGTCAAGTTTATAAGCATTATCTCCAATCCTTTCAAGGACTTCAAATGGCCCATCTCCTCTTGGATTAATTTGGATCTTTTTTTGGCAGGAAATCTTTCCTTCCTAAAGTGCACCCAAACTAAATCTCCAGGCTTAAAAATAACATATTTTCACCCCTTATTTCTCATAAGGCAATTTGTTCATTCTTCCGCTCAATTGCAAAACTTGTATGTTCATGAATCTTCTTCATAATTTCAGCCTTATTCCTACCATCAAGAGTAACAATGTCATTAGTAGACAAACACAATAAATTAAGGGGAGTGAGAGGATTAAATTCATAAACAACTTCGAAAGGAGACTTACCAGTAGAAGAGTGGATAGTTCTGTTATAGGCAAACTCTACCATGGGCAAATGTTCTTCCCAACAAGTTAATTTTCCTTTTAAAATAGCTCTCAACATATTCCCTAAGGTCCTATTAACTACTTCAGTTTGTCCATCAGTTTGTGGGTGACAAGATGTAGAAAATAGTAATTTAGTTCCCAACTTTGCCCAAAGAACTCTCCAAAAGTGACATAAAAATTTAGCATCCCTATCACTAATGATAGTTTTAGGTATGCCATGTAATTTAACCACTTCCTTCACAAATAAATCAGCCACATGTAATGCATCATTAGTCTTCAAGCATGGAATAAAATGAGCCATTTTTGAAAATCTATCTACCACCACAAATATACTATCCTTACCATACTTAGTTCTAGGAAGTCCTAACACAAAATCCATAGAAATATCAATCCAAGGAGAAGTAGGGACAGGTAAAGGAGTATAAAGACCATGTGGTAACACTTTTGATTTGGCTTGTTTACATTTAAGACATTGAAAGCACACTTTTTCGACATCTTTTCGCATGCATGTCCAAAAAAAATGTTCAGCAAGTATATCCAAAGTTTTGGGCACTCCAAAGTGTCCCATGAGTCCACCACAATGTGCTTCCTTAACAAACAGTTCACGCAAAGAGCAATTAGGAATACACAATTTATTTTCCTTAAAAAGGAACCCATCTTGAAGATTGAATCTCTCATAAGGACCCAACTTACATTCTGCAAAACCCTTGCCAAAATCATAATCATTAGAATAAAGTCCATTGATTAGGTGGCTGTGTAGCTGGTAGCGCTAATCGCATGTAGCCGTTCCTTCTCTTTCTCCCACAGTAGTCTTGGTGAGCCCCATTTCTTTCTGGGGTTATGTATAGAATATGTCATTCTCATTTTGCTTATGTTGTTACATTTTTTAGGTATAGTCGGGGCCTTGTTGCCGGCATTCCCATGTGGTCCATCAGTTGTATTTAGAGGCTCCGTAGACAAATTGTGGGTGGTGTCGGGTATTGAAAAATTGAACTAGAAATGTTGTTATTTGGCAAAAAAAAATGTTTCCTTCGTATCTATTAATTGTAATAATTTGGTTAGTATGGTTGTAACTGTTAATGAAAGACGAGAATGAAAATTGTCAATGTAATGCGCATAAAGTAGGATTTATGGAGTTAATCTCCTTGTTATTCATGAACTAGTTTGGGTAGAGTGAAACCTAACAGGCTTGCTCAGTCGGGTTTACTCTGCTGAGCGCCGTTCGCGCTCCTTGGTTTTGGGGCGTGACAGAAAGGAGACTTACCTCGCTCTGAAGTTCCATAACCGGCGTCCAAGCTCTTCCGATGACTCAAATTGATGCACAATGCCCCAAAACTAGCCAATAATTGTGCAAACCCATAAATATATACTCAAATACTTATAATCCAATTTATAACAATTTCTAACCACGATCGAATAGTCGATAAAAATCACCCTCGAGCCCACGTGCCCAGATTTCGAAACTTTTTTAAGATAAACATTACCCATAACATTAGGAACTCAAATATATAATTTATTCTTAATTCCATACCCAAATTCGTGGTCAATATCCAAAAATATCAAGTTTATTAGGTTTCTACCAAAACCCCAAAGTTTCACTAATTTTCCATGAAATTCCTTGACATAGATGATGAAGATGAAGCTCCAAAATCGCCCCTAGGTCGTCTCCCATGGAGGACATGAGATGCAATAAACCAAACCCATTTTTTGCAAACTTATACACTACCAGGCAACTCTTCTTCGCGTTCACAGGCCTCCCACCGTGTTCGCGAAGAACAAAATTTCACGAAAAGCCATTCCAAATTCTTCTAGGATAGCTTATAGTATAATGGTCATAACTCTTTTCACACAACTCCAAATGAAAAATGGTTTAATGTTATGAAAACTAGACTCCAATATCTACAACTGTCATATTTTGGTCATCTCCTAGTTCCTTATAGATTGTGAGATATAAGGTTCCAAAGTCGACCCTATGCAACACAAATTTCTTCTTTATCTTCCCGGACAGCCTGTAGTGTACCAACCATAACTCTTCGTAAGCAAATCAAAATGCTAAATGGTTTACCTTTATAAAAACTAGACACAAATTCCTAAAATTTTCGTTGTTACATCATCTCAAAATTCCATATAGATTGTGAGATATGAGCCTCCGAAATCAGACATGCGCAACAGAAAGTTTCTTCTTCGCGAACGCGAAGAACAAAGTCCCTGAAGCCAAAACCTTCTTCGCGAACGTGATAGGATCCTCGCGAACGCGAAGAGGAACACCAGCATCAGCTATTGCAAAACAGCACGAAATGATCTGAATCCATCCCGAAATACACCCGAGGCCCCCGAGACCCCGTCCAATCACACCAACCTGTCCCGAAACATGACACAAACTTTCTCGAGACCTCAAATCATATCAAACAACATCGAAATCATGAATCGCACCCCAATTCAAGCTTAATGACCTTTAGAACTTCAAACTTCTGCATTCGATGTTGAAACGTATCAAATCACATCCAATTGACCTCAAATTTTGCACACAAGTCACGTTCGACATTACGGACCTACTCCAACTTCCGGAATCGGAATCCGACCCTGATATCAAGAAGTCCACTTCCGGTCAAACTTCTCAAAACCCTTCAAATTTCTATCTTTAGCCAAATGACTCCAAAATGACTTACGGACCTCCGAATTTACTTCCGATCACGCTCCCAATACCAGAATCACCATACGAAGCTATTACCAGACTTGAAATCCCAAACCGACATCGATAACACTGAAATACACTTCAATCCAAACTTATGAAATTCTTCCAAAGGCTACTTCCACAATAGGCACCGAAATGCTCCCGGGCCATAAACAACTCGATCTGGAGATACGCCCAAGTCCAAGATCATCAAACGAACCTGTTGGAACCTTCAAATACCAATTCCGAAGTCGTTTACTCAATAATCCAACCTTAGTCAATTCTTCCAACTTAAAGCTTCCGAAACGAGAATTCTCCTTACAAATCAACTCCAAAACTTTCAGAATTCAATTCCGATCATGCGTACAAGTCATAATACCTGAAGTGAATCTGCTCATGGCCTCAAACCTCCGAAGAACGTGCTAGATCTCAAAATGATCGGTCGGGTCGTTACATTCTCTCCCACTTAAACATGTATTCGTCCTCGATTGTGCTAAGAACTGCGCTGGAGTTGTCTGAAATCACTGTTTAATACCTCGTGCACCTACTGGTTCTACCACAACTCAGTTGAGCACCTTAGCTCGATCCAATCTGAATATATCCTCTTTAATTTAGGCAAAAGCCTTAGAGCCTAGTTCCAATGTCCGAAATTCTCTACCAAGCCTGTTTCTATACGAACATCGTACCAATCACCACACGATGTACTAGAACATGACTGCATACCTTTGCTGAATTCACACCATGCACCACATCAATCACAGGCCCATAATAACACTCTCTGATCATAATCACCGACATTCCCCGAATCTAATGCTCACAATGCCCCATGACATATATATAGGTCATGTTGTAACTCTTATAATACCTCAACGGCGGAAGAGGTGTGTAGAATTTCATAACCAGTTGCCGAGTCAACAAATCATTGAGTCTATACTGAACCAAATAATGGTGTTTGCTCTTTAATGTACTTTATATAATTCGATCGTACTGATCCTAGATCCAATAATCTCGTCTCACCCAGTACGAACTGCTCAGGAAGTAAGCCACCCCAGACATGACCAAAAGCCTCATATGATGCCACAATGTGCCAATAGGCCATAACTCGAACGTGATACATAAGGAAAACAAACTCTGGAAAGGACTACTCAACTCACGCACTAATATGAACATTCCTCAGAAAATGGGAAACAAAACACACAAAAATATAATATCGAAAACCGTACTCAACATCACATTGTTGAGGCGTGCAACCTGATCCAAATAATATACCCATGGCGGCGTGCCACCCGATCCACACATAAAATTCACATAAGGAGATACGCACTAAGCTAAATTGCTCACTATTACAAAATACTGAATATCGGTCAAAAGCAACACTAAGTGCACAATACCATCCATGGGGAGACATATAGCGCCATAAGATACAAAACTCAAGCACAACTGAGGTGAGATATATGATTTGAATATCACGAGCCATCTTGCTCACATAACACCATCGCTATGCGGAATCTCGACACATAAGAAAATTATAAAGTCGTTTCACAACTCACACAGCACAACATAGTATCACAGGAAATAGCAGATGCCGAAATATCATCCAACGTTCTAATACTCCTCCATGAGGAGTGCTATACTGAAATGAACATATCTGGCCTGATATAGATCCCATATTCATATTTAAATCCATCCACGCACCTCAAGATGAATCTGATCGCACCGTACTAGGCTAATAACCTTTCACGGGTCCCTAATAACCCCTTTTTTCCCATAACACACAAGAAAAACCATCATAACCGGAGCAAACCCCCACAATCCACAACCAAACAAGCTGAGTACCTTTCAAGCATAAATTCTCAAATTAACGATATCACCACAATCTTCATACTTGGTTTAAATCTTCAATCAATCAAGTGAGTAAGTGTCACGCTTATACCATCTTCCCGTGAGTCACACTCCCACGACCTTCCGTACCAGGTAACAAGTCTATACATTCATACCACCAGCCGCACTAAGGCATTGAGGAAAATCAAGAATCCGTAACTAGGATGCAAAGCCTCTTACATAACACCGATATCAGGTGACGCTGAAGACGATACCAGCTTACTCTAAACATTCAAACTCCTTCCCTGCTCATCCAAGCTCGTGGCATCCTTGCCAACACCGAGCCGCAACCTTGATCCTCACTTCCAAATGTCCTACCGCTTACTGCACCTAACATGCCAATATGTGATAGCACAAGAATTTCATCATAATTCCTGGACCACTAATAGGGAAAACACTTCATAATATAAAATCTTCTTACTTAACTCATTCCAAGAGAGCCGTAGCGACACACGAGTGAATCCTCATATCCGCAGAACATGCAAATTCTCAAGTAGTGGTCTAAACCACCATAATCCTTCCAGGATCCTCCTACACATAACAGGCCATAATACTTGAATACTTCCAATAAAAATCAATTACGGTGGCCGTCAAGCCTCGCACGTATCGCCACAAGGCACATGTGTAACTCATCACGCTGAAGGAACTGATCATTGCCACCATCATGTGAATCCAACCATTGCTAACCGATCCGACTTCTTCTAATTCACTCTAGACTTGCTTTAGGAATAATAATAGCTTCATTCAAAACATCGCGAACCCAAATCTGCACTCATCCTGAGTGACCTTATATCATGAGACCGTGTTGTCTCAAATCCCGTGAACCATCTCATACCCTCATAGCTCGCATATTCACATCCTCAAGTGGTACACCAATTCTAAAAATTCCCCTACGAATCTGAATTTATTTTCCCTCATTTCTCCGAATGCTACACTACAAGACGAAGATACCATAGACCATTCTGAGCCTCTTATCACGATCTGCTGTAAAAGTTTGATTCTTAACCATACCGCGGGCTTGAAATCCTTAAGCACCACATTTTTTACCTTTGAATTCACTAGGACCGTTGTTGAGTGTCACCCACTATGGCTTGGTCCCGAATATAATCAACTCCAAGGCTCCGCTGGCTCATGAACACCCATCTCAATGAAGCACCCGACTGAATCTCTTCCCTTGTAAATCACCTCTGTACGAAGCATAAATTCTGAATCTTCCCAAAACCCGAACATGAGTCAATAAGGCCAATTATAACACACCTTTTTCAATCCCTTTGCTCCTCTTTTTTTACAAAGGATTCCACTGACTATCCAGTAAGAGGTCGAATATGTGAATGTTGCTAGATATTCAGAGTGTTCGTGAAATGCTAACAGAAGAATTTCGAGGAATTTGGCGGGTTGGTTGTGCAAGATCATGTCAACAATGAAGAAAGCATCTTGGTGGGTTCCGGAGTTGTGTAATAATAGCTTCAAGCTAAGTGGGAGAGTCCTACCACCTACTATTGGGTTGCATGGTTATCTACTTGTGAGGATCAAGTCATTAGTTGCCTCGACACAAAGACAAACATCCTACCATCACATCAACACCATGCGATAACCGTTCATGAGCATCATAGCAAACTGTGCATAGCCTCAAAGCTATCAGAAGTGCATCCACAGAGCTGAAATGACAGAATATCCTTCTGCAAGGCGACGACAATAGCCCCAACCAACTATGCAGGGAGTAGCATCATGCACCATATATGTAGTATCATTAAAATTCCTCGGTTCCCAATTGATAACAAGCGTTTCACATCGCATAGGATTGAATAGGAAGGAAATAAAGGCATAAGACTCAAGGGAATCAAACCGCACGATGAGGAATCAAGACGGGAAGTCCTCCTAACAACCCTGTAGCCTCTCGAAGATAAGTACAGACGCAAGACTCTACTAGATTTGCTCATGACTCGTGAGACCTAAGGGAATCTAGTGCTCTGATACCATGTTGTCACGATCCAATATCCCATAAAAGGTCATAATGGCGTCGGACACCACTGTTAGGCAAGCCAACAATAAATAGTAAATTAAATTTCTCATTTTAGTGCTTCTGAACACATAAACCTCCTTCAATTTAACTAGTAACAAACAAACTTTAAGGAATAATATTAACGTTTTCAAATTTCAGTACTAAATATCCCATAATCATCCCAGAACCCGGTGTCACAAGTGCATGAGCTTTTACTTACAACAACTGTCCGGAAAATAAATTTGGACAAAAAGAAAGATACAAGTACTCGGAAGGAGACTCTGCTGGCTGCGGATCGAATCGTAAAATGCAGCTCACCTAAGTCCCCGTATCAACCACGTCGCTGCGCCCACAAGGCCATAATCCAAACATGTACCTCTACATCAAAATGTACAGCAAGTGTAGTATGAGGATGAAAACAACGCGTACCCAGTAAGTATTCCACCTAACCCCGAAGAAGTAGTGACGAGGGGTCTACTTGACACTTTCTACGGTCAAAATAATATAATTAAGTGTGACGCTAAGCATAGATGTCATGATTAAATAATAGATAACAACAAGAAGTGACATCTTCTTTCATAAATATAATTTCAGTTTCCGTCATTTCAGTTAACAATTTATATTTCAAGGCATTTAAGCAGTTCAAATCACAGAAAGTACCAAGCAAATATCATGTGAAAATAATGACGAGGTCGTACTGCCCGATCCAACAATATTTTAAATGTGCACTGCCAGAGGGTCGAACGGTGCGAACCATAGATGCATCTATTACCCCGCTCGTGAATCATACATGCGATGTGGTCAAATATAAATAGTAGAGTTACCCCGCTCGCGAATCATACACCTGACGCGGGTACTCATGGATACACATAGTCATACAGTCAATCCTGACTTCATCAGGAAAACAATTACCCGAGGAAATGACAATTTCTCTTTTAATGGTCAAGAAGATGGTGTTTAATCTTTTCTTAAATTCATTTTAAAAATTCAATATGACTTAAGAGTTTTAAATTTATCAGTAAAACTACAAGTACCGCAAGTAAAGCATGTTTTTGGGTCCTAGACTACCCCGGACATAAGCATAATAGGAGCTACGCACGGACTCCCGTCACCTCGCACGTACGTAGCCCCATAAATAGCAGCACATAATTAATTATTTCACCCATGGGGACAATTCCCTCTTACAATGTTAGAAAGGAAACTTACCTCGGTCTGAAGTTCCATAACCGGCTTCCAAGCCCTTTCGATGACTTAAATTGATGCACAACACCCCAAAACTAGCCAATAATTGTGCAAACCCATAAATATATACTTTGGACCGGACGAGTATAATCGCATCTCGGCATGTGAATCTGCCAAGGAAATATGGGAAGCTCTTCAAACGGCTCACGAAGGGACTACTCAGGTAAAGCAATCCAAAATAGATATGCTGACAACTGAGTATGAACTCTTTAAAATGAAAGAGGATGAGTCCATTCAAGAGATGCATACCCGCTTCACCTCCATAATCAATGAGCTTCACTCACTTGGTGAAATCATTCCAACCAACAAGCTAGTCCGGAAGATACTTAGTGTTCTACCAGGTTCCTGAGAGAGCAAGGTTAATGCTATCACTGAACCCAAAGACTTGCAGAAGCTGTCTATTGAAGAGCTTACTGGAAATCTCAAAACTTATGAGATGAAAAGAAAGAAGGATATCGAAAGAAGAGAGCCCAGGAAGGAGAAGAACCTGGTTCTCAAGGCTGCCAACAAGGATTCAAGTGGTGATGAATCCGACATGGAGTATCTCACTCAAAGATTCCAAAAGATGATTCAAAGGAATGGCGGCATACCAAGAAGAGGCAGTTCGAGCAAGCCTAGAAACTATGATCTATGTCACAAGTGTGGAAACCCAGGACACTTTATCAAGGACTGTCCACTTCTGAAGCAGGAGCCTTGCAAGCACAATTCTGACAAAACTACAAATAGGAACCAGGTTCCTGACAAACGATTCAGCCGAAAAAGTGCAGCTGATAATGTTGTGAAGCAAGTTCTTGCTGCATGGGGAGACTCCTCTAGTGAATCAGAAGAGGAACCAGAAGCAGGAAACAGTTCCATGATGGCAGTAGATAACGAGGCCAAGGAGTATGAGTCAATCTTTGCACTCATGGACAAATCTGATGATGAGGAGGAGGACAAAGAGGAAGATGAGGTAAGTTTTTTTGATGTTCAAAGAAGTTTGAAAACCTACTCTAAGAAAAAATTGATGTCCTTAGCAAACGTGTTGATTGATGCCTATCATAGCCTCATTAATGAGAAAAATAATTTAATAGAAGAAATTGGTGACATAGATCAAGAGAGGGATGATATGGTAATTTCTATTGTAGACTTGAAGGAACAAGTGGAAGAAGTAACTAGAGAAAATAACTTGTTGAAAAACCAAACAAAAAAATGGATGGACAACACTCAAAAGGGAAAGGAAGTTGCAAGTGATGCATACCTTAAACTTAAAAATGAGTTAAGATCGGTGAAATCTAGTCTGGGTGCAGAGCTTGAGAAAAACAAACAACTTCAGGAAGAACTAGGAAGAGTGAAGAGTGATCTTGAAAAATCACTTAAGTGGACCTGGTTCTCTGATGTTTTCACTACGATGTACTTTAATAACAATGGAAACAGGCAGGGGATCGGGTTCCAAAAGGAGAAAATTCCTTACAACCCACACAGCAAGTATGTCACTGTTCCAGACAACTGGCTCTATACTCACTGTGGGAACAATGGGCACTTCAAATAAAGTTGCCCTGTCAGGGATCAATCAGTTCAAAAAAAACAAAATGTTTGCTGACAAGAGGTAAGAAGGGACCAAGTCCCACTAAGAAAAACCGATTCTTGCCTGCATGGACTAGAAGAGCTCTTATTCACCCTTTTCCTAACTACAAGGGACCCAAACTTGTTTGGGTTCCTAAATCTAACCCTTGATTAATATGTGCAGGGACCAGTGAGAGGAACAGGATTATATGGATCATGTACAATGGATGCTCAAAGCACATGACTGGGAACACCATGCATTTTCTCTCACTGAAAGTCCTGCAAGGAGGAGATGTATCCTTTGGCAATGAAAAAAAAAGGGGGGGTACATTCTCGGCGTTGGAAGGGTTGGAAGATCACTTGAGCACTCAATTGAGAATATGTACTATGTAGATAGGTTGAAGTACAGTCTCTTGAGTGTTCCTCAAATCTGTGATAAAGGAAACAAAGTAGAATTCTTGTCTAAAGTATGCACGGTTACTAGTCTAGTAACTAGTGAGGTGGTTTTCATCGCTAAAAGACACAAAAACATCTATGTTGCTGACTTTGAATCCTTGGAAGCTGGTGATATGAACTTCTTGAAGGCAGTTGATGATGATACAGAACTATGGCACAGAAGATTGGGTCATGCAAGCTTTTCTCTCTTGAATAGATTGATACAGAGGGACCTGGTTCATGGTCTGTCTAACTCTAAGTTCAAGGAGCACAGAGTTTTTGATGCATGTGCCAGAGGAAAGTAAGTGAAGACAATACAACCTCTTCCTCAAATCCACATGAGGAACCTGGTACCCCAATTACTTCCACTGAAGCTGAAGAAAGAGTTGGAGATGTTGTGCAAAGCACTCCACAGGTTACGGAACAAGGGATGCAGGAAAAGCACTTCTGGAATGGCCCATTTCCTTGGATCATGCCTAATCTCATGGGGTACAAGGAAGCAAAACTCAGTGGATCTCTCAGCAGCCGAAGCAGAATATGTTGCAGCTGCATCTTGTTGTGCTCAGCTGCTGTGGATCAAACAATAATTGGAAGATTCTGGAGTGTACATTGACAGTGTACCACTTCTATGTGACAACACCAGTGCCCTCAACATGGCAAAGAACCCGGTTCAACACAAGAGAACTAAGCATATTGATGTGAGACATCATTTCCTCAGAGACAATGTTGAAAAGAGGCATATCTGCATGAAGTTNACACTAGGGTTGATGAAACCTAACTGAGGACCTGGTTCTCCTTCATTGACTATGAGAGTCACACTCAGGTATAGTTAGCTAAAATGTTTTCTGACTAAGCCTAACTCACATCAATACCGTTGCAGGTAGACATGCATGATAATTATAGAAGCTAAAGGTACGGCGTTGAACTGCAAGAGAGAGCTGAAAATTTTACAAAAGCAGGTTAGTAACCTGGTTCTTGTTCCACAAGTTAGTAGTAATGTGTTTTTCTCTTGCTTTTCTCAAAAGATAACAAAATTATTTCAACATCCACACCATCCTACTTTTTAGAGTATGTGCGTTTGTCAGAACCCGTTTCTCTACCCCCTCTTTATACCCTTCCTTCCATAAAACCATCTCACTTCCACCCTTCCTTAACGAATGAAGGAGCCTCCCCCCTTCTTGAGTCTCAGGGGGAAGAAAATCCATTTTTAGGGGATGAGGGTACTATGATTCTTTTTGAGTCTCCAGTTCATGACACAGTCAAGAAAAACCTACTGGAGAACCTGATTCTCCTTCAGCAGAAACAACCCAGGAACCCATCTTATACACTAAATCCTTGGAGTCTATTCCTCCCATTTATGTACCTCTGAGGGATTTTTTTCAAGCCAGCAGTCACTCCTGAGTCTTCTTCCAAGCAGCCTTCTACCCAGTTGCAAAACTTCAGAAAAAGAAGAAGAGGTTGATGAAGTAAGGGAAAGTTGTGGCTAACAAGGATATTCCAGTGGTTGAGGTTGATAAAGATGATGTGGAGGAACCTAATTCCTTAGTGAAAAGATCTACAAAGGTCCAGAAGTTTGTGGTTGGAGATACTGAGGAAGCTGTAAAAAATAAAAAATAAAAAAAAAGGTGCATCATCTATGAAGAGTGGTGGTTGTTGAGCGTGAGAGAGAGGGAATTCTGTTGAGAAGTCGAGAAAATGATAGAAGGAAACTACTGGAGGACCCAGTTCACTGAAGACCATACCAAGTGACAGTGGACTTGGGCGGGAGAGATTGCGAACTCAAAAAGTCTTGTGGGGTCGTATGATTGACCCGGACATCTCTGAGATGGCAGGGATGAGGCAAGTTCTAGACATAGTGGATTTCCAACAATGAGATCATCTGTTTAGGAGGAGATGTACCCACGGTATATGAAAATGAGGTGCAGAAATTCTATGCAACTCTCTTCACTGTTGAAGGGGACCATATCTGCGTGTTGGAAAATGATATTGTCATTTAAAACCCCTGTTGCCTCCTCCTCCAATCCTTCCTCTTCTAGTGCCCTCTAGGCTCCTCTCAATGTCCAGTTGTCTTATGTTGTGATGTTTTGTGGTTGTTGGTTGCTCTTTTTTTTTGTGATGGCATGTTGAATTCCACCTTTACTGCTCCTGATGAATTTAAAATGGATTATCATCCATGAATCAGCTTCTCTCTTGCTAAGGACAATGCTTATTTTCCTTTTACTTCTGTTTTCTATCATGTTGTGTGAACACATGGGGCATGAGTTAGCAATGTTAGACTTCTTTATGCTTTCTGTTTGTTTGTGCCTTTTTATGATGCCAAAAGGGGAAAGATGATAATTGATAATGTGGGCAGGAACTAAGGGGGAAGCAGAGGGAAATACATAGTCAGGGGGAATAATATGGGTCTGGTCTCTTATCTGGTTAAGTTAGATTATATAACTGCTCATCAATTATAAAAGTTTATCCTCATCAAAAAGGGGAAAATTGATGGGTTAGTATTTTTCTTTGATGAGCAGTCACTTCCTATTGGTTGTAGAGTGTACCAACTAAGTATGGACATCATTCTTGTGATGTCTTTGAGATATAATATCTTGTTGGATGAAAAAACAAGATATTCACTTGGCCATTTACTACATTCTTCATAGCATTGAAGATCCGCTCCATTGTTGAAGACTCAAGTGTGTCAAGAACAAGAAGACTACTCCACTACGGACCAGTTCCACCACGAGTATATGTGTGTCCTTAGTTGAGTTGTAATCTTTTGTTTTGTTCTTCATTGTAACTTCTATCTTGATTTCTTAGAAGCTTTGTTTTAGGAAACTCAAAATCATAAACCATCAGTGTTTGTGTTGTGACTAGTGTAGTCATAAGTTAAAGTCTTTGTAACTAGTGAGTAACAAAGTGACTTGTAATAAGTGTATTGCAAGTTAGTGTGTTGAAATCTTTTTAAGAGAGTCATTACAAAATGGCTTGTGAAAGTTGAGATTACAAGTTAGTAAAGTTGAAATCCTACCAGTGTAGGTCGTGGTTTTTATCCCCTTGAGTTGGGATTTTTCCACGTAAAAATCCAGCATCTTTTCTAGTTTCTGTCTCTGTGTATTTTTTAGGGGACTGGTAGAGGACCAGGTCGCCTTACTGTTTGGTTTTACAATCTGTTACTTACGGTGGGAACTGATAGAGAACATGGTTGGTTCTCTATACAGTTTGGTGGACACGTATTTTCTATCACTTAACAAGTACCCTTTGTTGTGTTATAACTTCATGTCTCTTTTCGAAAATCTGAGCTATTCTCTTTGTAATCGTTTCTCCTCACACTTGCTTCTTCCGTGGAACCATAGCTAAGTGGTTTCTGATTCGATATAATGGTTATCAAACTCTTGCTTTGGAAAATTCTGCTGTATCTTTGTTTTCGGTTGCTTTAATCGGTTGAACCTGCTTCATAGTGACTCGGTGAACTCTCTTTCTTGTATTTGTCTGTGTTGGTTACAATTTTCCATTTCTTAAATGGGTCTTTTATCCAAAAGCTTTTGGGTCTTGTATAGTTTTCAATTGTGATGGTTGAAACGAGTTGGTACAGAGAATCAGCTGTCTTTTTCGTGTTGATGAATAGTTCTCCTCTTGATTTGGAAACAAATTATATCAGCTTTTTGCATATTGAGTTTCATTTCGTCTTTCCATTTTTTGTATGTTTCTTCAATATTATATATGTGAGTGAATGAACACGTTAATATAAACACATTAGATTTAGCGCGTAAATAATAAAACGAGAACTTACTTATTCTTTGTGGCACGGAAACAGAAGGCGAACGAATCACGGCTGGAATCACTAGTCGGTAGTGGTTGTCACGTTGTGATGGAGCAACTCCCTATATCACAACCTAAACCATAATTGGAATTGAGAGAGAAGAGCATAGAAAAATACCGCAGAGAGTATTTTTATTGTACGCAATTGATACGCTCAAATTATACTTTAATAAATAGTGTAAAGTGGTCGATGTCAAATATAATAACCCAAATATGTTAGGGTCGAATTGCACAGGGAATAGGCGTGAAAAGATTACCTGAATAGTGTGAAGCTTAACTTGAATCGTAATTCTATTCCGTTAGCTAAAAAGAGTTTTGTAATTGAGTGAAATAAACCAAGTATAATTTGTAGGATGTGATTAATTTAATTAACGAAACCAAGGATGTGTCCCCTTCAATGAAATGTAATGCTATCGGTGTTAATATGATATATTTCTAATGGAAGGTCCTTTGATATGCAAAAATGATTTCTAAATGACTACCCAATATTTTCCAATAGTTGAGTAGTATATCCTCTTTATGATTTTTTCAAATATAAAAGAGTTGTAATTAAGAACAATCACTTTATGCCAAATAAAACCCACTTATTCCTAAGTGATTCTATCAAACAAGGTTTAACGCCTTGAGTTTTTTATATTTACTTCTACCAAACCCTAACCCACTTTTCCAAGTAAAGAAAGAGTATAATGGCACTTGCTAGTGTTTGCAACCACCAACAATAAATGAAGAATAGAAAATAAATATATATCAACCAACCATTATATATATACATATATATTCAATGGTAAAAACCCATTAACATTACACCATCTAGGGTCCACAACCTTAGTATTTAAAACTAGCCACACATGCTAAAATATAAAAAGATAATAATATTCAATGTCATAATGCTTACAAAAGTGCAAGATTCTTTCTTCTAAAGCTTCCAAAAGATAGACTATTCAATGCCTTGTGTTGTAGTCTCTTTTTCAGACAAGATGACCTACAAAAACCCTAATAAATCTATTTATAGTGGGCTAAAAGACGGAGCCAATTTTGGACAAGATTGCCCCTGCAGACATATTATGCGACCGCATATCTATCGTAAAACAGGTATGCGTTTCGCATCTTCTTCAATTCCGTCGCAGATCTTCATATCCAGTTCCAGGTACCCATCGCAGAACACTTATGTGGTTCGCATTATTGATATGCGACCACATTTCTCCATCGCATAACTTTAATAGCTGACTATACTGCAATTTTGCGATCTATTATGCGGCTCGCAAACATGTTATGCGGTCGCATAATGGACCGCTAATCTTCACTTGATCTAGCCAACTGGATTGCTTCACTTTGCGGTTTCCCCGTGCATTCTGCGATCCGCATAGTAGTTGTGCGGCCGCATTCTTTCCTTCTTTCTGATCTTTTGTGGCTTTTTGACTTCTTTTCCGTATTTTTGGGTCCTCCATCCTCATGTACTGCAAAACATCATAAGAATTAACGAACAATTTCATTAAAAACGAGCTAAAATCTAAGTGATTGATATTAAATGTGTTGAAATCCTGTGGCACATCAACACCCCCAACTCAAACTCTTGCTTGTCCTCAAGCAATTAGAACAAATTTATTCTATCCTAGACTCTGAATGACGTCGTGAAACAGTGGTGACCGTAGCGAGTTTTGACTGTCACTTTACAAGCATGTAACTTCATTTATTGACCCTTCCTGGACAACCATTATTATTCAACAAAGCAGCTAATCAACTTGTGAACTTTGAGCCTCGACCAAATTGACAAAATGTTACTCTCAGCTAAGTGCACATGCAGTATACTTCAAGAACCTAACATATGTTAAACTTTGCAGTCATGTGCCCTCAAAAGAAAGAAAGTCCCAAAAGCACAGTATTTACAATGATAACATAAGGGACAATTTTACAAAGACACTCACTCTCACAAAGAATTTCAAGTGTTACAACATATCATGCCATAAGCTTGTCCTTATTTTAATTCGCCGCTTATTCAAAAACATTCGGTTGGAGATCTCATAAGGACTTTTAAGCTTGTAATGTATGTTTAGGGAAGGGTCGGATAAGCATTTGGGAAACAAGTGACTACACCCTCCTTGAACACTACTCACATTTGTCTTTCTTTTTGCACTTTGTTTCTTTTCAAACCTCATGACCTTCTAGTTATTGACATAGAACCACCTTGAGTACCTCTCTAATTTTCTTCAAGACTCCACATTTATATACATACATACATCTCCATATAATTATTTATTTATTTATTTTAGTTTTTTTATTTTGTTTTGTATTTTTCTTGTGGAGCTTGAATACTTTCGTATGAACACTTTGAGGTCTATGATCCTACGCTCAATATACAACCCTATCAATTTCCAACTTGACACCACACCCCTAACTTAGGCTTTTAGTCTCATTCTCAATGTTCAAGGAGGGACGGGTTCAAAAGAGGGAATTATTTTACAAAAGGGTAAAGGTTTGTAATGAGGTGGCCAAACAAAAGGTTAAAGGCTCAAATAGGGTAACTCGTGATAATATCTCTGTGTTGGTCAGCTTGAAAGGATAAAGGGGTTTTTCAAATAACACAAAGAATGCCTAAGTTCATCCCTCCAACTAAATGTAATTATCATTAGCATTGAAAGACCAACCGGGCAAGTTCTAGATGATAGAAGTAAACACAAGAATTATTTACACAAACACTAACACACATGGAACATGAACTGTTTGACTCAACATAGTTTCATCCCTCAAGTGAACACAAGGCAACTCAAAGCTTTCATCACACGATAAGTACGAGTTTGAGTAAACATAAAGTCACAGAGCGAGCCTCAGGTTCACAAAAATGACTAACCATAAATATTATTTATTTTTTTTTATTTTTTATATATATCAACAATGGAAGGGTACAATTCATTTACAAACGTACATGCTTGAAACTATACAATCACACCAAACAGGTCAAAATGTTTCATACTACTGCCATGGTTCTACTATTACCCCCTTGAAAAAGAACCTAGCGAAAAAAAACCAAGGGAGTTCATTACTAACTACTAAAGGAGTTATGCCCACAACTATTGTTTTATATATATATATATATATACAACTATGTACACAAAAATATCAATCCCCACCCCCAACCGAATAGCATGCATTGTCCCTAATGCATAAGAAATGTAAAAACAGAGTTGAGGGGCTCCCTGGGATGCACTAAGTGCTATGGGAGTCTGAAGCATGCTGAACTACCGTGGGGTCGCCCGCTGATGCTGAAGCTGTGGCTGGTGGAATCTCAGCCGGATGGGTGACCTCCACGGATGGAGTATGAGTCTCTAACTGTCCTAATGATGGAGCGGGGACCTGAGAGCTGCTAGCCTCGCCTGATGATGGCTGAGTGGTCGATGGATGGGCCTTGGAGACCATGTCTGCTAGAGAATGTGCAATTTTTGTCTGCACATCTGCTTCTTCTTCTTCTCTCGTGCAGCTGTAGCAACAGCAACCTGCTTGCCCTTGTCTTGAGGGCCCTCTTCTTCCTCGGACAGTGCATCTTCATCTGTCTCTTCATCATCTTTCCCCTCCTCGGACTCCTCAGTATGTCCGGACTCTGCCTCGGATGGAATGTCGATGGGTGCAGGAGGAGCTGGAGCCTGTGAGGTCCCAACAGTTTGTGGCTCGGGAGCCGTCATCAAAGTGGTGAAGTCAAAGTCGAGTCCCGAAATGGACGTGTCAGCTTCCTGCTCACCTTCCTTTGGCAGGAGGGAGGATAAGTCAACCTCCAGGTTTGCATCTTTTGTTGCTCTCCCTTAAGTGCATCAACATATTTACGGAGCTGAGGCATACCTCCAACCTCACCCCTTTCGACTTGCTCCAAACGCACCTCAATTTGCTTCAGGTGATCCTCATAATATTGATGTTGCTGTTGAAGAACCATCACTGAGGATTGGATGGGAAGCAATGCCTGCCGAATGATGTTGGGGAGATCCTTCATTAGCTGGTCCACCTTAGCATTGGTGTGCTGAGCTAGGAGACCTAGATTAGAAAGAGCTAGCAGTGGAACCTGGGCTGTGCAGTGGTGGCCTGTGGAGTAGCTGGAGATGTAGCTGGGGCCTGAGGAGAGGTAGGTAACTGGGCCTCTGGAATGTCTGAGTCTGCTGAGAGGGGGAATTGGATCTCTGTTAGGGAAGCAGCTTCCTTTGGCACTGCATCACTGATGCACTAATATCAATATCTTTAAGAGCTTTCTCCGGCTTGTCATGTTTTGGCATTAGGGGCACTTCCACAACATTACAGAGGGTTGTGATCAAGCAAGGGAATGGAAGTGATGTGGCTTTCTAGTTCGCCCTGACTCTCAATTCTCGAAAAATGATCTCACCCACATCGATTTTAATACCAGTCATGATGCACGCAATTAGGAGTGCTATCTCAATGTTGATATATGTTTCATTTCTGGACGGTATGAGACGGGATGTGACAAAGCTGAGCCAGTAGAGACCCTCCCGCGTGAGATCCTCTTTGTAGATCTTATGGTTAGGGTCAATCCAGGTCGTGGTTCCTTTATCTATCACAGAAGCTATCCAAGCACGCTTGTTGTCTTTATTGGCTACTTTGGCTTCATATTCAGCTGTTCTCGGACCCCAATCCTCGATGTATACGTCATTGTTGGTGCCCTTATCACATTACACCTGTTTTCCTCGAACCAGAACTGTTTCGCTAGAGAACTTGTTTCTCATTTGCTCAGCGTTCCTCGATGCCCTGTATGAAGCATAGAATTCCCGCACAATCGTCTCATTATACTCATCAGGGATCTCAGTGAAGACTTCCCACTTCCTCTGCATGATGTTCTCTATGATGTGAGGATAGTGTTCCTTCAACCCATTCAGGCCCAGTTGTTTTTCTTTGAGGATTTTTCGCTTTGCAAGCCCTTGTTTGTATAGACTCATTGAGCCTGTGACCCCAAACCAGAGTTGCATATCCTCCCCTTTCTTCTTGCTTCAGCCTATAGGTCGACCGAAGGCAAGGTGTCTATTAGTTCCTCCTCCTCATCAGACTGGGAGGGGTGCTCAGTAGTGGTGCGGGTGGTTTCCGATCGTGGACATTTAGCGTGTTGTGCATGTTGGCCCATAGTGGACCTCTTTTGTCCATGAGCGGATGAGGATCATGTTACAATAGTCTTTCTTGGTTTCATTTATGCAAAGAAATAGTGTGTAAGTGATGGGAATAACATAGAAGTCATAAGGCAAAAATTTGGCAGAAGAAACCTATTATGCGATGGGTTATGCGGTCGCATAACCACTATGCGGACCGCAACCCATCGTATAATTGCATAACCTTAGAAGAATAAATTATGCGATAGGTTATGCGATCACATAACCACTATGCATACTGCATATCTATCGCATAATTGCACACCCATTTGGCCCAAGAATTATGCGATCACAAAACCCATCGCAAAACAGGGTATGTGATCGCAAAAATGCCGTAAACTGGCCCTCAAAGGAACCCATCATGTGCTTTCCTTTGCGGTGGCTTTGCGGTCCGCATAACACATATGCGATCGCAAAATCCTCTAGCACAACTAATATTCATATGGTCAACTAGGACTCATTATGTGTTGACTGTGCGGTCCGCTAACCATTTATGCGGCCCACAAAAATCGTCTTCCTCATCGAATGTACTGACCCATCACACATTTAAACCCTAAGGTATGAATTAAACCTCACTTCACCCTCACAGACCCCGACCAAGAACTTTAGACTTCAACAAGAACTTAGGGGTCTAAATTACAACATGAAGAAAAGAAAATTAACAAAAATAAACGAAAAGGAATGAACAGCAAAGGAGAAGATGCATACCAGATTTAGACCACAGATGTTAGGAGAAAAATGAGTGTCAATTTTGGAACGATCCTTGTTCATGTTCAGTTCAGAATCCGCTGTTGTTCTTTTCTCTTTTTTTTTTGTTCTTAATTTGTGCGAGCAGTGGAGTGAAAGGAGAGTGAAGGTGCTAGGGGTTAGGGCTTTTTACATGGCATGAATGCGGTGGAAAAGTGACCGCATAACACATTATGCGACCGCATAAGTGTTACGCGGTACTGTTAGGACTGGTCTCGTACCTCATGGATGCAGTGTATTTGTCACGAACCAATCTATGGGCCGCGACGGGCACCCGGTACCTTACTCAACCAAGTACCAACATAACTAATCTTTCTTATCATACTATCACGGGTAAATGTGCCAAAATGGTCATCATGACATAATCGAAATAAAACATAAGGGAATGCTACTCATAGGACGACCTAACATGATATAGAAACTTATACATGTGACATACGCACCTTTAAGGCTGACATGACCATTTGTAAACTCAAAACATAGGCCGACAAGGCCATACAAGTATCCATATACCTGAAATTTGTCCACAAGCCTCTAAGAGTACATAAACATAAAAAAGGTCGGGACAGGGCCCCACCATACCAATCAATGCATGTCCCAATCATACTGACAAATAGGCAACTCCAGAGCAAGTGGAGTACAGCAACATCTTCCGCTGAGCTGATAGCCTACTAGGTGCACTGTCAACCTGTCTATCGGGACGTGTGGGCATAAAACGCAACATCCCCAGGAAAAAGGGACGCTAGTACGAATAAAGTACTGAGTATGTAAGGTCGAAAAGCATAAATAAGAACAGTAATGTAAAGAGACATATAAGAGATACAACATGTTGCATCTGAGTGCCTCTATGAATTAGCGTATCGTTTATGTTCGTTTCACTTGAGATCATGCCAAAAGAATGAAGGAAGAGCCTTAACATACCTTATCACAATATTTCTACTCACCAAGTTGAACTCGCCTCTTCTCACCTTAATCTACAACAACGATAATAATACTATCATTAAGTTACTAAAGGTACAACTATCGCACAACGAACGATAAGCTTATTTTGTATAAAAATGGGCAGCATCTCCCTTATTATCCTTACTTCCTCCAAATTCAAGATAACACCAACAAAACAAGAACACATCAACAACAACATATATACATTATCTTCCAGCCTTATATATACCACAAAATACTACAAAACAGCCCAACACACCACAATCTCTTCATACACAAAACGACCATCGTAGTAGTGTCAAACGACCCGGAAATGTTACAATGAACGACCAGACCACCACCCAACATCTATATGGTGTTTCTACACACACTTACTCCTCCAAAACTCCACAAAAAAGTAGTGAAATACGCATCCCAACATCAACACAAAAGAGTCCAAAAAACAGTCCGCTATAAGTCAAATAACTCGAACTCACGGCTTCCGATCACCGTCCCATGAGTTCTAACTATTAGGAAACACATTTATCAACCTTCATTGATATTTAAGAACTTAAATACAGATATTACACGTTTCTTAACTATGAATTACCTTCCAAAACTCTAACTACAAAGAAAAAAGAGAAGCAGTATAAATCGTAGGGATCGTTTTGATGTTATTGCTTCTCGATTTCATGCCCAGGATGATAATCTTCTTTGAAACCCTAGAAGAGAGCTTAAGGATATGTTTATGGGTGTTCTCTGGTCGTGGTATGCTGAGACGTTTATAGATGAAACTGCTTATATCTCTCTACTCCTATGTTGTATAGATGAAACGTTTAATGCGTTTGACACTAAACTAATAGATATTCAATTTGGTTGGTAGATAATCCAATAATTCCAATAATATTGGGAGAAAATCTCAGTTACATTTGACCTAATTTTCAGCACATTATGAATGTAATTTGTGAAGACCTTTGTAAACTTTTGTTCCACTACTTGTTTGACTTCAAAACATAGCATACGACCATCATATGAAAAACATAACTCATAGAACAACCTCCTTATAATGTAATGAACCATAGTCTCACCCTAAAGTACATGTTATAACATTCCAAACTCATCTACTTTCGAAGAAACTTAGTTTCTTCAATTGGTTTAGCTTCTAAGCTTTCCAACCCTCTTGGTACTCATTATTCATGATCTTAAATATTTGTAACCTCCAAGTTAACATGATTAACTTAATTTCTGTGCTTCCAAATATAATCTTATTTATGATCTTATATCAATTGTCTTACGACGTACTCTTACGTACGAAAACATGGGGTGTAACATCATTCCCCCCTTTGGAACATTCGTCCTCGAATGTTGACTAATGCACTTATCCGTCTCTTAAGCAATAGCTTTTACGAATACTTTAATATTGTATTTGCCATATAGGGAGTTGTTCAGTGAATAAATCTAAAGGCTAGGGTGTTCCCCCCTTTAGGCCTCTTTCTCACACCACGACTTGTGGTCAAAATTCTTCCAATCTCGTAATTGTTTCTACCTTCATTCATGCAGCCTGTACAATTCTAACCTTGAATGTGTGCCAATGCGACTCTTATCTCCTTTTTCCATTAGCTTTTAACCAATCTCTAGGCTTCACTTTGTGAACATATATAGTACTATGACAAGCTGTCCCTCTGGCATCTGTAGGTGTACTAAATTTCTTTGCTTGGTACTTTGTTGAACTTACGGCTATTGTTATATCTTGTTTCATAGCCTCAGTTATCTATGCTTATGGGTTTACCACAACTAGGTAGGTCATACTGTACATAACTTCGATTTATTACTATCGAGGCCTGCCACCCAACTCTAGGTTACTCTCTCACTGCTTATCCTATATGTATAAATCTAAGTCATTTAATGCTTCCTTAATACTTTTCATCTTAATAATGACAGCCTAATCTCATCTCATATTTCTAACTTTCATCCATCTATTGTTGATTCACCTTAATGTTGATCTATAATCTACCACTAATAACTTGAAACCTCTTATGTAATATATCATCACTAGGGCTTACGTCTCATCGGGGAACATCTGAAGTGATTTTCCTGATCCACTTAGGGATGATACTATACTCCAATAGCTGCATTTCATAGCATCCCAATGTGATTCATCCTATGGGGGTATTTTAATCTTGTGCAGTTGAAATCCTTGTTCTCAAAATAATTACTCAATCAAAGGCCTAAACGTCATCCTCTTATCATTTATCATAGTTACACCCTTACTTTACTACCAGGGTAGCATTCCATCTCTTCTAAATGCTCCTAGTTTTAAACTCCTGTGAGTTCACTCATGCTATACTAAGCTTTTTATAACTTTATGGAAACCATCAGCTCTCTTGTTGTGATGGGTTAAATCCTGAGGACTTGCCTATTCTCGTCACCTTCTCACTCACCTTTTCTTATCCTTACTGATGTCTAGCTAAAATCTTTTTGCTCTATCATACTTTAGCTTATGACCTACGCATATCTATTTATACTACTTGCACCCTTCTTTTTAACATGCTAGCACCATAGATTTCCTTTCATGCCTTCCCAGTCGCCTTTAAATGTAAGCAATTACTTTTCCTGGTCGTTCTTCCACTTGCTGTACGGATACTTGGCATATCTTAATGCCCATGAATACTGGAGTTCCCTTTATCTCATATGATCTCAATTATCAATTCTTGATTTTTTTTTCTTCTTCCCGTTCATTATCCACAATAGGTGCCACTTACTTATGGAGTGTATACAATATTGTAGTGAGAAAGTTATCATAAGACCATTTCTTCTTCAGGTCACTATGCATATGTTGAAGCCTTCTTCCTTATTTCCTCAGCTAGTCTTTCGTTGTACCACATAGTGGATACCTTTCGACTCTTGTAAAGTTGTGAAATTATTACATCATATACCCAAAGGAATTTTTGATGTTCTTACTCACCTATTATTATCCTTAGTTAGTTACATCCACGCCCTTGAGCTCGTAAGGTTGCTTATGAAGTGAAATTTGACTATCTCCCTAGTGTCACTTTCTTTTATTTCCGCAACACTTATACGTTAACTTTAACTACCCAATCTCCTATATTAATATTACTCAAGGATCACGATGGCATCATATCTGCGAGACTGAATTCCCTATGTTGGGTTTCACTACGTTTATCTTGCATGATCTGTTGATTTATCTATGACCTCTTGTTTAGCTATAACTAGGATCTTCCTGAATCAATTACAGACTACTCGTTGGTCCATTCTCATATTTATATTATGCGTAACCTATTTTGGGTTATGTCCTTTGTCTTAACTTACTTCTCTTACGGGATCCTTATGTATCAAGTGTTCATTTCCACTTATTTAATAATATCATCGAGTGTGAAACCCTTATTGATTCTCCCCAGCGCATGCTTGCATAATGTTCTAGAGTCATATTATATTTGTAGGATCTGAATAAATGCAATCTCATTCATTTTACCTTTTTACCTCATTCTTCCTTTACCATTCGGTAGTTACCTCTTCATCTTTGGCATTTCTTTTTCACATCTTCACTGGCATATTACTCGTCTTGCGGTAACCCTTATACACCAAGGATAATTGAATTTCTTACGCACAAGGGTGACATCTGGTATAACTGGCACATTTAGTCGTTTAAGCTTAACTCTTCTCATAGTGCTTGCTTTAGGGAAGCGTCTTCTTGAATAACCTTTAAAGGTTATTCTTCTTTTGTTCATTCTATTATTGTTGAAACACTATCTTTGAAACGATGTCGACTATTACCAATTCCTTCGATCCCTAATTCATATTCGATTTTTTTTCATGTTTACTATCCCATACTAATTTATATTACTCGGGGGTCAAACTTTTCCTTCTGGTAATCACGTTGGACTCGGCAACTGATTTCTCGAAATGAGGATATGACTTTAGGTCTTATACTTTTATTGTCTCAAGGCGTGTCTCCTCTTGTCTTTTCCTTCATATTTTGATTTACCATTATCACCCATTTATTACATATTACTCGTAATGTTTCATTAATTCTCTTCTTATTCTCCTGCTGATATTTTTGCCTGTCACCTTATTTTGAAGACTTCAACAAAACATTCCTTAACTTTTAGCTCTCCCTAATTCATCTCACTGGTTCTTTGGGACGCCTAACATTCTCTCTCTCTCTCTTTTTTTACTAGGGCAGGAGTCATACTAAGCTAAATATTTAACCCTTCTAGGATTCCACTGCCTATATTCTGATATTTCTGAACATTCTAGTATTTCATAAATGATTGTTCTATTATAGAGTTCACCATCTGGATGTCTCACAAGGAGATCTATTACCACGTTTGCACTATCCTTTGGAAATGTTAGCTAATGATAATAATCATCCACCATTTTTGGGTTACTTTAACCCTAACTGGATCCTAATATCTCGTCCTTCTCTTAACTGTATTTGTTGGCTCCCATGGAGCATAACTGAGGCGGGTGTGGCCAATTGTACATACCTCTGTTACCATTATAGGTAATTCAAAATGCTTTTATTTCTCTGCTTGAATTGTAAATACTGTAAATCTTCATTAACTGGGCGCCTCATACCCTTCTTCATCTTATTTCTTTTACTTGTTGAAACTTGTATCTATCTTCTGAATCTCTCATTGCCTTTCACCATAGGGGTGGATATATTTTATTTGCCTTAGGGCTCCTTATCAAGAGGCTTACCTGTCTTACTACACACATGATCTACTGAATACCTTATATTTACTCATCATAAGCATCGTGCAAAATTGAATTCCTCTGACCCAACTCAATTCACATCCACATGCAACCTCTTACCAAACGTCTTTCTAGATGTAGGCATCTTCATATTATGAATAAGATAGAATTTAGGAAATTGAGTTCTTACGATTGAGCTCTACCACACGATCTAGAGTAAGAAGAAAGAGTGATAGTCCTAAATGACCTTAAGCTTCATGCTTATAAGTGTGGTGCACAACACACCCATAAACAAGACTCTACTAGACACGACTTGTAGACATCCCTCGGACAGAACTGCTATGATACCATTTTTGTCACGACCCAACCTATGGGCCGCGACGGGCACCCGGTACCTTACTCACCCGAGTACCAACATAACATATCTTTCTTATCATACTATCAAGGGTAAATGTTCCAAAATGGTCATCATGACATAATCTAAATAAAACATAAGGGAATTCTAGTCATAGGATGACCTAACATGATACAGAAACTTATACATGTGACATACGCACCTATAAGGATGACATGACCATTCGTAAACTCAAAATATAGGCCGACAAGGCCATACAAGTATCCATATACCTGAAATTCTACAAGCCTCTAAGAGTACATAAAAGTCAAAAAGGTCGGGACAAGGCCCCGCCATACCAGTCAATGCATGTCCCAATCATACTGACAAAATAGGCAACTTCGATGCAAGTGGAGTGCAACAACACCTTCTACTGAGCTGATAGCCTACTAGGAGTGCTGTCAAACTGTCTATCGGGACCTGCGGGCGTGAAACGCAGCATCCCCAGGAAAAAGGGACGTCAGTACGAATAAAGTACTGAGTATGTAAGGTCGAAAAGCATAAATAAGAACAGTAATGTAAAGAGAGATATAGGAGATACAACCTGTAGCATCTGAGTGCCTCTAAGAGATAGTGACAGGAAATTTTTGATACATATATATATATATTCTTTTAAAAACATCCGCCTCTTTGTCCATCATCATCATATCGTACCCGGCATCAAAGAGGACTCAGTAAAAACGTACCCGGCCACGTGGAGCTCGGTAAACCCAACTGATCAGTGGTTGCACAATAGGTGTCGTACCCGGCCGACTATAGCGCGGCTCAGTAGAGTAAAATAGATACTATATATAATACATGTTGGACTCATGAAATCACGCTCTAAACCTTTCGGAGTGACGTAAGGTAGTTGCACCTTCGATTAACATTATGGACATCATACCATCAATATGAACTTCACTAGGACTCAAGGATCATACATACTTTCTTAGAATAACTTTGTAAGGAAAGAACAACATGGACAACCTTAGTT